>JANIJG010016516.1:0-36638 GCA_024611175.1 Megaceryle torquata
TAAAATAAAATAAAATAAAATAAAATAAAATAAAATAAAATAAAATAAAATAAAATAAAATAAAATAAAATACCAACAATTAAGACTATTCCCAGGATCACTTCCATAGCTGCAAAGGCAAGCAAAGAAAAAACTATCCTTGTAATTGTGTTTTGTTCTTGAAAAGCATAGACAAACGAGGGCTGAGGACATCTTGTAAGAAGTCACAATGATTTATAACAAAACATTTTAGAACATATGTTGCATATTCATGGTTAAAACTGTTACACAACATTCTACTTTCTCGCTGGTTGCTTCAGAGGAGCAAAATATCATGAAGCAAAGGATAGTAAGGACAAACTCGGATAAGAGGGAGAACACAAACATACCAAAACACGGGGCTAACTAAAACCAAAGTAGGCAGATGTTTCCATCAGAGCATGTACTTACCCACTTTCCAAATAGTAGTTCCCTATGTTCACTGTGGAAGAACTGGCTTGAATTATTCAAGCCAGTCCATTAAAGAATTACACATGACTAAAAAAGTAAATGCTCTGCTCTTTTTACGATGCATATCTGGTGTTCTTTAACTTTTACTGTAATTTATCAAAACATGGAGAACACATGGGTGATAGATTAACCTTGGCCAGCTTCCAGACACCCACCCAGCCACACTACCACTCCCCCTATTCAACACGGTAGGGGGAGAAAATACAATGGAAAAGCTCATTGGTCAAGATAAAGATGAAGAAGATCACTTATCAATTATCGTCATGGACAAATCAGTGTCAACTACTGTCAGTTGAAACAGATTTGGATAGCAAGAAACAAACCCCAAAACATTAAACTAGCACCTTTACCCTGCCTCCTTCCAGGCTCAGTTTCACCCCCCTGCCTGTTCAGCATTTCTGTACTTCCTTAAATTTCTTAAAGGCACCATTGACTGCGCGGCCTGCAGTGGATCAACACCTCACCGATTTCTCATCTTCCTTGCCCTTTCCTCTGAAATCAAATCCTATTAGTGGTGTTTGAGGAATGCTCAGGTCAATTCCTCTACTGGAATAGTGTTTGCTATTCAGAATTCTAGGGACACTGTGCATTTCCCCCACATTACTGATTTTTCACCCAATGACTGGCTGTTAACAATGACCTGAAACATCATCTACTTCCAAATACACTCTTTTGCCTTACTGTTACAATTCTCTGAAACAACGTTACACTTGAAACTCTGGCTGATGGCATAAGATTGTATTTTACAGCTGTTACAATTCTGCATTTTTAAGCTCAAGGTATTTTCTATGATGCTGTCTGAATTCTTCATGAAATAATTTCTATTCTACCACTGCACAGATAGGGATTCTGTTATGAGGTACCTTATCACAGGGGCAGAGTTCTAAATGCTTATCACAGTGACACTTTTCCATTTCCATATTTTTGTTTACTGAGCCATTTCCTGTATGGAAACAAATTTGATTTTAAATGTCTGTGAAGTCTAGTAATAGAGAAATATAATATGTGTCTGCCATACAAAGTTAGGTGAAAGAAAGCACAGCACTCAAGAACTCAAAATGGAAAAAAAAAAATAGATGGGGGAAGTCACTTAAGTTTCATGCTCTTTATACTTAGGATAATTTTTGCCACATAAATTTCTTATCTTCCTCTTAGGCTTCTTAATCCCATATGTTTAATTCCTTGAGTCCCACCTACTGGATCTGTTCCATTTCAAAAGTATGAAGATATAAGAAAGATTTCTAGACATGGAGGTTTCTAGTCTTTGACAAGCAGAATCTGGAAAACAGAGCTGATGCTCACAAACGCTTGTCCAATTTTTTTTCAGGACTGACATGATATAGGGCTAGGAAAGCCTTAAGAACTGAAGAATTGAATTATCAAACAAAGCTGTAGAAACTATTACATAAGTGATGTTTGCTTCCCTTTACACATCATTACTTTTTTCCCTTTACTTAACAGAGATTAAAAAAAAAAAAAAAAAAATCATTCCACTCCTAGGTAGTAGGCATCTCAAACCCATCCTCGAGCTATTTCTGTACATTCTAAAATAATTCATACGCAGAAGCACAGCATTTAATCTTCATGAAACAGAAAATTTGAGCTAAAACCTCATGAGAACTCCAAAGTTCTCTCTGAACTATTACACAAACTGCATTTGAAAATGTTGTCAGCTCTGAGAAGAGATGTGTTAATGGTATCATTTCCTGAAGATTTTTTTTTTTTCCCTAGGAAAAAACCTGAAGCATTACAATACTCTGACACCACAGAGAAATTAGTTTTAACACTGAAAGAATGTGAGAAGCATAGGCAGCAGTGTGAAAATACAAGTTTCCTATCTTTTATTCACCTAGTACAAGACTAACTGTGGATCTCTCATCTTACTAGGAATTTCCTAGTAGAAGAGCGATTGGTGGTAGGAGCAATCCCCAAGACTACTGTAATAGTAACAGTCCTTTTGGCAATCTGTGAAGTGCAGATGGTATCAAAGATATGCCAATAACTTAAGCAGAAGCTTCCAATGAAGTTGGAACTTGTACTGCACACTATACTTTGTGAAGCAAAGTGATAAGGGCAACCCTTCGTATCTGGCACTTTTATTCTACATATAGTCAGTTTAACATCCTTATATGCAAGAGCAGCCCTCGGGAAGAAGTCTGTGCTCCAGACATATTTGTATTTGTCCCAGGCATGAGTTACCTCTAACCAAACTGATTCATAACTCCAGAGAAGAAAACCATCAACACAGAAATTAATTCTATCTGGTCTACCTTCTAGTGAAAGAACCATAAAAAAGACCCTCCTTGAGAGTTCCTTCGAGCTCTTTCAAGATCATCAGTGTATTCAATGATGAAAACAGAAACTACTTTAGGAACATGATAGCCTCTTCCTGCTTATGAATGTTTCTCAGATATTTAAAACCACACTAAGGGTTCTAGAAGAAACCATCAATGTATTTATATCATCATTTTCCATACAATTAAGCTTATTTTTATCACACTGGAGATTGGAATGCACAATGCTGATGAGATCATTTACTGACAGAAAACCAATACATAACATTTAGACACTGTAGTGGCATCTTCATATTGGTGCATCTGTTTTAATTAGCTTTACTTTTCATGTAGGGTAAATAAAACATTAAGGAGTCAGTCAGACAGGTAAGCGACAAACTGTTTTTCAAATAGCTCCATGAAATGAGCAAGAATCAAGCTTAAAGAGTGTTACATTTACCTCTGTAGCTCCCAGGGCACTTCTGAGAACACTAGGTCAGGTACACTGAGACACTGAGAAAATGTGCAATTTCTTTCCCACTGAGCTGTCAAAGCGTTCATGCTGTGAATAGCTGACACCCTTCTTTGACAACCAGGCAAATATTTCTATTTTCTGCCATTCTAGTCATGAAGTATCTCAGTGTTGCCTCAGTTGATTTAATGCCAATTCAAGTCAGACTTTAGATGTCTGAACTAGTAACCGGACCAAATATTCTTGATGAAGCCCTGTCACAAACTCATAGAGTGCTGCTTAATACATTTCCAAATAGGTAGTAAAAAAGGTTGTAAAGCTGAAAAGGCCGCAGAGAAGCAGAACACACATTCACTGAACTGCCAGAATGGAGATTTAAGTAGTACATACAAGTCAAATATGCTGCTGCTCCTATTTATTGTTAACAATGCTTTAAAAAAAACCCTTAAACTTATTAAAAAACCTATGTAGTTCCTTAAAATATTTTTTTTTTATTTATTCAACATACTTGGAAAAGAAATGCATTTAGAAAAGCATAATTGATAACTGAGCCTATCCAGGCAGAACTGAGACAAGGCTAGATAATCACATCCTATGCAAGTGCTAACTGCACAAAGATACTATAAATATTATTTTTTTCTTAAATAATTTCAAATACAAATTTCTGATTACATTGCAGTTGCACTTGTTGACCAGAAGTTTCCATTACCAATACCATAAAAGTGGAAGACAGAATAGAGGGAAGAATACTTTTTTCAGTGCGGACAGAATCTGTGGATCCTGATCAGAAACTGCTGTGTCAGAACTTCACAGCTTTTTTTTCATGGCATAACAATAAGAAGGCAGGAATAACAGTTCAGTGTGTGAACACGCACGTACAAAAAGCAACAATATAAATTATTTGCACTACAGAATTTGTGCCAAAGGTTTAGAGTAAAGCACTTTTGCGATTGTATTCCATCCTTTGAGCCACAGTGCATTACGCAGTGTTCCCTTACTCTGAGTTTCTGTTTCAGGAAGGATTTGATTTAGTGGGTTTTTTTGGTTTTGTTTTAATTCCCACACTTACAACCTATAGAGAATTAGTGTCCATTAACTGAATATGCCTTGAACAGTACTTACCAATACTGGCATAACCAGGTGTTGATGGATCTCCTCCGCTGTTCAAGGAAACCATGAAAGCTTTATCAGCAAGATCTGTAGTCTTTGGTAAGTCACAAGGATCAACGTAAAGAAGAACACCACCAAACCCTGCATCTTCTAAGAGAGAAAGCTGAAGGAGCAAAACAACATAGGTGACTATTAACAAAAATTATGTCAGAACACATTTTTAATCACTGCTGAGATAGAGGCTTAATCATGCCTCAGGCTCTCACCACACTATGTTCTGTGCAAACAGAATAAAGACATCTGCAGTTCCAAACTGCCTCTAATATAAAACAGCAGCTATTCTTTGGAAAGATAAAATCAAAACCCCAGAAAACTAATTCAAAGTCATGTTTCCCAATTCACGTCAAAAGCTACATTCAAAACCTAATGACAAAAAGAATAAATGTAAATGATACATAGCACACTGAGTAAGTAAACACGGTGCTAACACTCACTACTAAAATTGCATTTGAGATTTGCAACTGTTCCATCTTCACCTCTTGTACTGGGATGATGAGGCATGGCTGGTGTGTTGGAGATTATACATGCATGAGGTACTGGCCACGATTCAGTAACATACACAGAGAGATTCAAGTGGGGCCACCTTTCTTCCTACTCATTGGAGACTTGCTAGACTTATAACCTTAACATATTTTCATGGGATATAAATATCACCTTGAAAATGGCCCACTTTTGAAACTAATGTTAGGAAAACATCTTGAGTAGATGTTCCATGTTTTCCATATTATTAGCAGTATAACATTACTGCTTAGTTTACCTCCTGAAGGACATGCACTGAGTGTGTACAGCACATACGAGATGTTTGCATACTGGCACCGGTCTTACACAGAATTTCTGGAGGCAGTTACTCTTTAGTTAAGGGAGTTTATGGATTAAAAAGACCCACCAACTAAAAGCAGTCTCACCCAAATCTTGGAGTCTGCCTCCTGTCAGACAGACAGCTTTTGTTCTGTATCATTAGAACATCACACCTTGAGCTGCTAATAGTAATTGGCCTTTCCAAAAATCTATAGATCCGGGGAAGCAAATCAGGCAAACTTCCCCAAAGTCAAGGACAAAAGCATCCAAGCACCATAACTTGCAGTAGCCTATAGATCAATTTTGACTGAAAGACCTCAGGTTTTTCCTTTCATAACGAACTGAAAAATAAGGGGATTTTATTCCAAATTACATGAAGTAAAATTACAATGTGGCAAATACTCGTGTGAAATGAGATGACCTTTCTATGTAATGCTCTGCACATTTGGAATTGACTGAAGACAACAACAATGACATCAAACTATATTAATTTTTGAGACAGAAGGAATTCTGGTATTTAGGGATTATCTCACTATACTCTACTGATGACCTTCCAAATCGCTCCAAATGGTTTGAGGAATGCCTGCAAGTATGTGAGGTTTTTGGACCACACAACTACAGAAAACTGAGAACTTATTACTATACCTCCAATTCCTCAGTTCCATTGTCCTTCTCCAGACTTTTAGACCCCCCCTTTTTTTTTTCCTCTTGTTTATATATATATATATATATTTCAATTTATCTCCTAGCTGGTGGTTTTAAGATATGTTTACGCATAGTTCTTTGCAAGTATCAGAATTACATGAAAATATGGCATTCACTTTAAGCCTCAAAAGCATTTGATGTTCAGTTCTGCTTTTCCTGAAAAGTTTAGACAGAAAAAAACCTGTATAAAAATAGCAGCTTACTATTTGCCATTTCTGTAAGTAAACGTATCATTGATTCGCCAAGATTTTGACACTATAGTCTGTAATAATCTTACATAGCTTATTAAAAGAAGCAATCCCTAAATGAAAAGGGACAGTCTCCTTCAGAGAACTCTATTCAGATTAATATGAGTGTATAGAGTGAAAATGTGACTAGCACAGATGTTTAAAAAAAAAAAAAACAAATGTATTACAAACCTCAAATGTAATGTAGGAATAAAAATTTCAAAAATAGTAGGTTAGTTTATTAGTATGATGTTCTGTTTCCAATTCATGGTCATATTTTGCTAGTCAGATAGGATTTGATTGCACAATAAAGGGGTGGGGTACTATAAGCAGGACACATCATAGCTAAATAATGTAACAACCAGGATTTAAAATAACAATGGTCTTGTCTTCTCCCACATCCCTATCCAGTATCTTTTTATTCATGTCTAGCTATATTTAATAGTATAGAAGATATGAAACATAGATGCAGTATTTTTATTTTAAGTTTTAAAAACTCTGTATTTAACAAAAATCACTATTAAATTCCTCTGTTTCCCTAAGAGAAGATAACTACATGGCTGTTATTCACAAAGTGTAGCAATCACTGCTGCCATGGCTACATGGCTACATCTCTAGGAAGGAGTTGTGTTGTACATGTGAAATTATAAAACAGCTTTCGAATTGCAGCTGTAATTGCTGCCTTTTAACTTTCCAACAGTGACATCACAACTATGCCAACAACAAATGAGTTTTGTTGCTTCCACTTTCATTTAAAGAAGTCAAGATCTTAACAGGCACAAGGTTCCTAGCAGATAGAATCTGAGGAAGGTACTGAGTTTTGGTTGACTAGTTTTCTTTTGGGTTGTTTTTTGTTGTGTTTGTTGGGTTTTTTTTCTTTTTTCTTTGGTGTGGGTTTTTTTGTGTATGTGTTTTGTTGTTATTTTGTTTTGCTTGTGTGTGTCTGTGTTGTTTTTAGTTTATTTTGGTTTTGTTTTGTTGTTTTGTTTGTTGGGGATTTTTTACACAGCTGAAGACTGTAGATTAAGCCCTCAGGTAAACTGGTACCTTGTCTGGACTGCCACTCTCCATCTTTGTGGAACCTCCTTGCAATCAGTCATGGTATAACACGAGCAGACAGCTACAGTATTAGCACAGTGGTTTGTCTTCCTCTCTCTCCCTGGTGAAAGTCATCTCGTCTCTCTCCCCTTTATCCCTGAAGTTGCAAAGGCTGTGCTTTATGATATCAGCCCCATTTCTGGTAGATATTGCCTCCATAAGTTTACTTTAGTCTGTTTCTATGCTTGTCCATTTATGTGTCTTGATCCATAGTAGTGATTAAACCACTGACTAGATGGCATAGAAGACTTACTTCGTAGGAGGAAGTATCTCAGCATATTCCTGAAAATTTAATGAAAATGGGATATTGAGTAGACAAGAGGTAGATTCTGCTCAAGCACCACACTGAGAAGGCATTAATAAAATCTGGAGAGCTTGGCCCGCAATAGATGGAGGAAAAACATGTAAGAAATCACAAGAGAGGGAGTGACAGATGGAAGCGGATGCAGGAACTTGGACCACAAATTAGACACCAGGAAATCCAACCTCAAGAAACAAAGCTCTGAAAAAACCTCTTCACTAACCCATGGAAACACCTGTTCCTTTTATTGAATGATACATTAAATAAGATAAAGCACATATTGGCTTACAGTTCTATATAATAGGTAACTTTGTCATCATGGAATCTTCTATCCTTACTCAAAACAAGCAGCACTAACACAGTGTCTGAAGAAGTTAATCTAAAATGCAGCAAAATTCAAATGCATTTCACCATTTGTATATACATCGACCAGGCTTTTTCAGCAAGTCATAAATCAAACTCTAGCACTGGGAAGCAAAATGAGCCAGATCTCTACATTTTCCTAAAGGTGCCCTTCTGTTATGTTTTACTTCTCAATAACAGGTTCAATACAAATCCAGTGACATTTTCTTATGAAATTTAAATCTGCTTTGAACTACATTACATAAGCCTTCAGACTTTCATTCATTATATAATGGTTAAAAAGTATCAGTAAACATAACAATGAAGTAGCCGCACAAACCTAAGTAAAGATTTCTTTTTTACATTGTTATAATGTATAATTTAGAAAGTATAATGTAAAAGTCTACATTTCAAAAAGATCTTCAGAACACCATGCTGTCTTAAGCCAAAAGTGCCTCAAAATGTAGTTCTCATTTTCATAAGGCATTCATATGCATGAATTTCAGATAAATCAAAGTGTGTATTTTGGCTGTATCCTCACTCCTGTACATAGACATGCACAGCAACAGTATAAGGCTGTTCACTAAAACCATTCACATGTTCTTGGAGGCTTTTCTACTTGACCACCACAACACAGCAGAGACAGACTCCTGTGTAAACCAGAATCAAGGCAATTATACCATATGCTAGGAGCTCTTGACTGATGTCAGTACCGTGAAGATTACATACCCAGCCTTTGTGAATTTATTTATATGAAAACTTGGCAATCTTGGATTACAGCTGAAAGTCACAGCAACTGAAAAGGAACTGAGACACTCTGGTGAAGAAACATAACCCTAAATAAAAAGATTAAACATGCTTTAGCTACATGCACTTACAGATGCTTAAGAACATGATTTATTTAAGCTTAATAGGGCAGTTTGAACTCCTTAAGTCTCCTTAAAACTACACACAAAATTACAAGAATTACACAGTGTCTGTGTTAGTGTAAATGACATCACAGTTCATTAGACAACAAAGGCCTTTACGTGTCAGCTACCAACACCACAGCAAAATTCGTACTGGATTATGTTGTACCCCCTTTCATATAGCTTCAGGCCAAAAGTCCTTCTCCTCCCAAAGCTAGACTCGCAATTATACCATTTTAAGTCCACTCGGGTGCTAACACAGTAAAACTTGGACATAACACATTCATAAAATAAAAAATTTAATAGATATTACCACTTATATGTTGACTGCTTGTGTATAATTGTCATCCCCTATTTCTCTGCCCCTCCTAGGTAATCTACATGAAAATGCACACAGAATTTTATATTCGAAGTCATAATACACACAAAGCATTGAAACAAACAAAAAAAAGTCTAAAGAAGAAAAACAAGTAAAAGAAACAATACGATATGCACAATAGTATTTCAGAGGAAGAAAGAACCTTAGAGATATATGAAAAAAATACATACGCATACCTATTACATATTACTCTATTTAAAATCAAACATATTTATAAGAATTTGTATAAGTTGTTTCTCCTATTTTCATTACACTTCATTGCAATGATCACCATTAAGTAGAAAAATAACAATGACCAGGTTTTAACTCCTGTATTTTGCAATTCATACTGAAACGTGCAAAAGATACTAATCTGAAGACACAGCTTTACTAGCTGGTCAGGCTACAAGTTATTAATTTATCTTTCCTACTGGAGTTCCAATTAAAATCATGACACTCTGAAAGGAACTCCCATCTCATTTTACTAATTGGCAGTACAGAAAATTACCAAGCAAAAGGAAAGTGCCATTTAAAGTGTTGGAAGACCTCAGTGACATGACAACTTTTTATTTCTGAAACAGACTGCTTGAGTCAGAAAAAAAATGATTTTGCATACTGTAGATTTCATTAGATGCCACTGTCCTCTCAATTACCTACTATAATACAGAGTAGTTGGAAGATGCAATGGTAACACAAACAAGACTCAAGGCAGAAAAAACCCCTACCTAGATACACATATCTTCATTTTTGTACCACTCCTCCAAGTTGCATATTTTTAACATGTAAGGCGACAATGGTCTATTTGGGCTTAAGCTTAATTTTTTAATACTGTATCTAATATTTAATCATGTGTCTGTATTACCTATCATAGAGATATAAGCACAGCATTCAAAAGAATTCCATGGCAAAACACTGTCTGAAGAGGTTTTGGCTTTTGCTGATCAATCCTCAAGGTGCTGAGTAAAGACAGTAAAAGAGATGGAGGACACAGCCAGTTTAATGTCTTACTACACGGGGATGATAAAAAGAAATCCATCTTTCCTACTCAGCTCAAACACTATCCATGTCTAAGAAATGATGCCATTGCTACATTGAATGAACAGAACTGGGAAAAGGATTAAACTGCATAAAACTTCAGAAAGGTAGAAATGCAGACAACGGTGATCTTGTAAATGCCAGGCTATTCTCATAAAGGTCTTAGAAGATGTATTCCTGCCATACAGTGTCATATATGTCAACAGTACAAAATCAGGTACTTGCTTTGCATCATGGCAAGACTTTATAACTCTGATATACTTACGAACAGAGGAGTTGTAATATGAAGTGCATTTATTAGCGCAGTGTCTACATGCATACCACAGATTTTTTCAAGACATTTTTATTAATCATTTTCCAAACTGTAATTGTCATTCCCAATTATCAGAATTCTGTCTTTTTATATATAAAAATGATTTCTAAGAAGAGGAGATTTCCTTCTTGTATTTCCTAGATGTTCTACAGAATGTGGTAAGCAAAACAGGAGGGAAGGGTAAGAAACCTTAGAACGTTAATCATAAAAATCTGCATATGAGCAACGGGGCTTACAGTAGTAGGGGCAACAAAGCAGTCATACAAGGAAACATCCATACTCAGCCTTCCCACAGACACTTCCTATGTATCAGTTATCCATTACTGTATGTATAGCTGGCCCTTTTCACTCTGTGCATCAAACAAACAGTCCAACACCCCTAAACGTAACAACATGTTCTAAAATGTCCCACATGTTCTAATATTTTAGTTATGTTGGCCTGAATCTCTGCTGGAAAGTATTCCCTCTAGCTGGGGATGCTGCCTGTGACAGAGCCACATTTAAATTTCCTATGAGCTATGCTAGATTCAAAAGCCACAGGATGGTCAACTTGCCTAGAACATCTGTGTTTCGTAAAGAAGCCCAGCAGCATTGTCTGAGCATGGGTAAGATGGTAAATAACCACAAAACAAAAGAAAAGGGAAAGCAAAGCAAATGCAAGACAGGCAGTCAGCACTGGGAATCACAGTAGACATGCAAAGAGCAGCAGCTTCCACAGTGCAAAGCTGAGAGAAACTCACAACAGCAAAAGGAATAAAGTGCTGAATAAATCAGAGCTACCATAAATTGGCAGAAATCAAAACTGGATCAAGAGTTTCCGAGCATTCATGTATAATGCTGAATCACAATTCATCTTGTTGTCTCCTAGCTTGACTGGGAATTGAGTCTCTTGTCTCTGGACTGGCATAATAGTTGTGGAAAAACATTCTGAGATGTTTCCCCCCACTACCTCTAAACCAAAAAGCAGTTTGGTTTAATCCTGTAATCCTTGCACAGCAAATTTTTTTAATGTCATGGTCCTGAATGTGGTATTAAGTTCATAAAGAACTGAATGTTTTGTTCCATACTTTTTCCTGTTTGCTGCCTTCTCATTTTCTGTACAGTTTTATCAAAGAAAAGTAATTTGTTACACATCAGCAGTTTTTAAAAATGGAATTTTTCACAATAGGGTACTTGGACAATTAAACATAACCCAGATATACTGCCAGTTCCCTGAACTAGATTTTAGGAACTTTTAATACAAATTGAGTGCATATTTTACTGCCAGATCTTGCTTACCACTGCTAAGAAATTCACAACGTTCAATCTAATTAAAAATGAAATTGAACTACAATTCCCTAGAAACGAGGGCTGATTGGACTCAATAAGCTTTACTTAATTTATTTCAGAAACAAAATAATTGAATTGCTTACAGTCCACAAAAAATGCTTCACTATTTGATGAGTATATAATACAAAGCCTTTCATATTGCTATTGCATGCCAACATCTTCAGGAAATACTACTCACTTTTAAATAAGCATGTAGAGGAGCACTGTGTGTATAATAAGTATCATTAAATATTCAGTAAACATTAAAAAAGAAGCAACAAAACAGACTGGATGAATGTCCAGATGAGCAACCTCCAAGAAGCCAAGAGCATTTTCTTCCTCATACTGAAACTGTTGTTTCTGATTATGTTTATGGTTATTCCATTCTATGTTTAGACTCTATTACAGAGAGAATAGAGCTGAGGATCCATTGTACAAAAAACAATTACACAAAGATATAACTATAATCTTGGTAAATCATCAGGAATAAACTGATTAGACCCTTAGTTGTATTTTATGCATTCTACCAAACTTTTAATCTAAAAATCCACTGAACAGCCAAGTACAGGCCTGAGTCGAATTTGCCAATTTCCCTGTACTTTATTTATCATGGATCTGTTTTCCTATCACTAGGAAGATGAGGTGAAGCCAGCAGACACAATTTACAAACACTGTTCCCCAGCACAGGGCACTTCCCATACAGAAAGCTATGCTGTCAGGTCCACATCACCCTCCTGCACCTCCTGCAGGGCACAGAAACCAGAGAAGGTTTTTAGTGGTGAGGAGGCTGCCATTTCACAGTTGCAGCAGCCACACTGTTCACCACCATGGTTTAGGGCACTTAGTCCCAACCTAAGGGAGATCTCAAACCTCTTCAGTCCAGTTCTCCTCACCACTCTTGAGGCCAGCAGCAATGTCCCAGCCAGGAGAAACCCCAACCATAAAACTACTTAGGGCAGACCAACTTTCAGTATCAGCTTGGTTGCATACTACAGTAGCTGGCTGGCTTCACTGCAGACCTCTTGCAGTACCTGGTGGCTCCCACTCAGGGTAGGACGTGTGGGAGACCATTGCTTCCTTTGCACTTTGTCATACAGGGTTTCCATAAGGATGGCAAACATCTTCAGAAGCCAAAACCTTTCCACTGCAACCTCTAGCTCCACTGAGTGCTGTGGTACCTCACTATGGCAAACACTTCGCTTTGCACTCGCCCTGCGGAGCTGCTGTGACACCACCCACTGTCAGTGGCCATTCCCGCCATAACACCCCAGTGCCCCTCACAGGCTGACAGGCCTCACCTCCCTTTCTGGAAGCTTCTGGGCCATTATCCTTAGTTTAGGGAAAGATATTTAGCCTGTGGTGTGTCTTCTCTCCCTGTTTTCTGCTAACCAGAGCAAAAATTATACACTAAAAGGGAGAGTTTAGACTACAGTACCCTAAACCTTCTAACAAACCGATGAGCAGGATCTCACCCTGTGTCAACACAGAGGACAGGACTTGAACTCCCATGGGATGCACAAGTAGCTCCTATTTTCAGCTCTACAGCTACAAATTGAACCCAAAAGTGTCATCCAAAAGAGAAGTGATTACATTCATGAGAGATAATACTTTATACTCAGTCAATAGTACAACAAATGAAATGCAAATGGGTGTATTAATGGGATTTTACCTGTCACTACAGTAAGAGATATTAAAGACATAATGTGTCAGTTTAAAATTATTGGCGGCTGTCCATTTAACCTTTACCTTCCACTCAAGATTAATTTGCATTTTCCATTTCAAAGAATTCTCCATTCTTTAAGGAACAGATACTTTGAGGAAAAAAATCTCAATCACAATTTCCTTGCTTTGCTCTCAAAATATACTACCAGCTCTCCAAACTGAGACTGACTTTCAGAGTGTTGGCGAAGCCACTGTGAGTGGCAGTGGGAGAAACATGCTCACGTTGGTGTTTCTTTCTGAGCTGTCATCCCTTTGGTACAGACTGGGACTCTAACCCGCTACTGGTGGATTGGTGTCAGCATCGCAGAGTAGTCACTTTAAGACTGAGACACTGACAGCAGGAAAATTTAAAGATTAAGGACAGAAAAAATATGACTTTGTTTTACAGAAGTTACTTATCCACTGGTCAAAGATACATCCAACTGAAGTCACAGAGCAGTTATTTACCTAACTCTGGCATACTTGCCTCTGACAAATTAACTGAGCTGCTATCCTCATACTCTGACATTTGTAAGTCAAGTTTTTTGGTCAAATTCAAGTCCATACCCGTAACAAAAATTTAAGACAATGTCATACTAGTCTTAGAAAAAAAAAATATTTCTAAAACACTAAAGTGTATTACCAAAGTGCTGCCAGCAAGCAAACAGCAGGGAGTACACATCAGGTTTGTTCTTCCACCTTCAAGCTACAAAGTTGAGTACTCTGTTTCTCAGATATATACATTACAGATCAGTAACATGGGTCTACTCTTTTCAGATGAAGGGAGAAGCAGCCCTTCTGACAAAGGAGGGAAAAGCTATGTCTCAGCCATGGTCCTCTGCCCATAAGGGAAACCCCTGTGGCTAAGTCATCTACTGAAAGCACGGGAGAGGACAGTAACTTGCATGTGAAATTCAGGATAAGGATTTTCTTATGTGGCAGGTGCTCTGAAAGGCTAAAGAATTAATGCATGATATAGTTCATTGTTAGACACAGTAAATAGCAGAGGTCTGTGTGTTGCATGCATCTGAAAGCCAGAAATGTGTCCTCTTTTGTTCATCTTAGATACCTTAGCTGTTTGTTACAACTCCTCCTAGGGATTCCAGGTGCAATACCACTATTCACTCAATCTCCACATAATTGCCTGCATTTATGAATGGTTACCATAAACAATTCTAAAAAAAAAGATAGGCTTTGGACATATAATGGCCCCAGACCACCTACCAAAGTTGAAGTACACACCAAAAATGGAGACAATAATGCAGAAAAAGCCCTTATGTTATCTTTAAAATTATCACTTAAGTAATCAGCAAAACTAAGGAACTAAATAAGCAGTGGGAAAGGGGAATACCTACTTGCACAACCCCCCATCAGGCATCATATGCAATATAAACTTGTAATCTTTGATTCTCTCAACAGTTTGTTTTCAACTTACATGTAGCCTCTATTTGGAATATCCTCGGGGTACCCTGAGTACCTATTTTCCAGTACTGACACTGGAAGTCACTACTGTTGCAATGCAAACAGTCCAACTCATCCTACTATCTCCAAGGTTAAAGTAGGATTACAACTTTACTAGCTCCATGAGTGTAGATGTCATACGGTATCTATCAAGATATTAGCAGATGTTCTCACAACCTACAAAATAATCAGTCAGAGATTTTTAATTAAAGCATGTTTTCTGCCTCAAATAATTGCATCTTAGGATGTCTGTTAGATTGTTAAACCACAACTGTCTTCATTAGAGTTGCGCAAAAAAAAAATCATTTTCACCTATTTTATTTTCTCACAAATGTCTTGTAAGATTCTATGAAAAGCCAGTCTATTTCTTTCAAAGGAAAAAAATGTTCTCTGCTCAACTGTTTTCTGGAGTATTATACGATTTTTTTTTTTCCCTTGCCTTTCATCCTTTTAAAATAATGCCTTGAACATGATATAACAGTCTCTTTAGATATTGTATAACATTGTTATGCATTTTAAAATTTGCATTTTGTTTAATTTTATGTTTCTAAGTGAAACACATAATGATATAGAGTATGCTATATGTAAGCCTCAGGCATATCTATGTGTCAGCTAGGAAATCTGCATATTATTAATAGGTTGATGAATATTTTACTTTCATTTATGGAAGAGAGCAGTGTTTAACTACTTGGTTTAGCATGCCTTTAAGTAAATCAATACTCAGAATGAACTTATTTATCTTCCTTATTAGAAAAACAGTCACAAACCAGGAATGATGAAATAAATGATCATAAAAAATGTGCCCCAGTGTATAAAGTTATTTCAAAAACTATAAATATTAAATAAGTTATTAAAAATCTTAGCAATAAAAGTTATTTTTAAATTATAAGGACTACTTTCCGCTTCTGAGCTTCCCCTAGAAATCCCAGAATTAAAAATTTGGGTAGTTTAATTTTTTTTTTTTCATGACTGAAATTTCAGCAACTAGAATTTTTTTTCCACAAGCCCTTATTCATGAACTATGGTACAAAGAACATATCATGAGCATATCTTTCATATTTAACATCAGACTCTACAGTAGAATATGTAACAAAGAAAAATACTGTTTTATGTATAACTTGGGTACAGCAGAACAGCAGGAAATCTACACAAAAGATACAACAGTGAAAAAGTCAACATTTGCATAGTTTTCTTCCTAGGTCCTTTCTTTTTCACTGCTTTCCACTCAGCACATCAGTAAACCAGAGCTTTGGCTCCTCCTGTGACCTTCTAAACAGCACATTTCACCACAATGAAATAGTAAAAAGAGCTACATGAAGGAGGTTCCAAGGTTAAAGTTCTTGATGAGAACAAGAATGGCAGCTCTATTAGTTTGGCAGTCACAAGGCACTACAAAGTTATTCGTTCACCATCAGTTAAAAAGAAAAAACCCAAATCCAAACCCCAAACCAACAACCCCCAGCTCTTACTTAGTGACACTCGTATACAATTAGTTCCAGAACATCAATCCAAAATTATGCCCTTGCCTTGTCATAAAAAATGGAGTGAAAAATATAAATTGTGAAAAATATGTGCAACTTACTGTCATAAAGAATTTTTATGCAATGATTAGAAAAGGAAGACCCCAATACCAAAACAGGGTCATAGAAAGGACGATTAAGAAAGATGAGCTGGCAGCACTATTGCTCCCTGTCACTCTTTTCCTCAACTAGGTCATGGACAGCAGCCGCAGTAAAGTCATTTTTGTCTTTTTTTTCTGACAGTATTTTGAGGAAGGCAAGGAAAGACCAAAAGAAAATGCCTTTTGAAGCTTTGTATGTTAAAACCAAATACATTTCCCTGTAATGGGCCCACTGAAAAGATTTAGTTGCACTTAAAGCTCCTAGAACTCCACTGAACTGCCTTCTAAATGACATAAACGCAGAATATTGTAGTTAGAAAATGAATGAAAAAGAAATACAATGAAACTCATGATCAATCAATTTCTGCTACACCACTGTTTTCTCTTGAGACAGAACTTTGAGTAAAAGCTTTTAAAGCATATACAACTTTACTCTGAGCAAACAAACAAACAAACCAACCCATAAAAAAATAACTAAACACACAAAAAAACCCCAACAAAACACACAAAAAAAGCCCATAAACCCCAAACACAAATAAAAGCTCAAGCACAACACAGTGTTATGCTGCAAAGCCATGCAATGAATGAATGGTCTGACACAGAAAGGAAGACAACGTTCACATCCCTGGTGTTTAGCACAGCATAGGAATCTGCATAAAATCAAGGAATAGTTCCAAGTCCAGACAAACATTTTCTTGTGCAACATCTTTGCAAGTAAGACAACAAGTGAAAACAGCATAAACAGAAATTTCTGTTCTCACTCTTTAATTCCTTTTCTCTGGTAATGGATTGGCAGTGATGACTAATCTTTGTACTTACCATTGCTTGCAACTGGTCACAAAGGCAGAAGCAAGCCAGGGTTACACAGCAAACAGTTTCGTGTCACTTAGTAATGGGAAATGCAACTATTCCCATTCTATTTCAAATATTAATAGTTACTGAATTCATTATGTCTAAATCTGGATTTAAACACACCAGTTTTACACCAACATAACACACTCAATTTCAATAAACTGGTAAGAAAAAAAGTCAGGCTTTGTAACCATTTATGTGTCAGCATTTTCTCCCAAGTAGCAAGTGATAGGATGAGAGGAAATGGCCTCAAGTTGCACCAGGAGAAGTTTAGATTGGATATTAGGAAAAATTTCATCACCAAAAGGGTCATCAAGCATTGGAACAGGCTGCCCAGGGAAGTGGTGGAGTCACCATCCCTAGAATTATTTAAAACATACCTAGATGCAGCACAGTTTAGTGGCAGACTTGGCAGCTAACAGCAGGGTTAACAGCTGGACTCAATCTTAAAAGTCTTTTCCAATGTAAACGATTCTACAATTCTAATGTCTGGTGAACTTAAGTCTCTCAGGGTATGGAAAGATATTTAACATACGTATAAACTTTACAATTCTTTTTGATAGTAAATGCTAAAGATTAATCCTAAAATAAAAAGTACATAACTAATAATGAATTGTAGTAGAGACAACATAGATCAATAGAGAAACAAATTACTTAATGTCCATCTTTCCAACAAGAGCCTGTATGTCAACAAGAGACACTAAATAAGTAGTTCTGTTAGGATACTTAAAGCAGGATGACAGGGGGTTTAAAATGTAATTTACCTTTTTGACTTCTTGCCAGCACCTACTAAACTGTCCTTTCAGACAAGATTGCTGAAAAGAATGATCTGTTCATCTGACATTCCATGAAGATACTGAATTTGGAAGGCAGCTCTGGCAGCAGCAAACTTCTTTAATGCAGAGCAACTCTTTACACCCCATACAATAATCTCTGATTATCAGAAAACCAGACTTTGAAGTCTGCCTTAGAAACACTTATTAATTTCAGCTCACAGCTACTGATGTTAAGTTCCAGGCTTACCATCTTAAGATCTTTTCTGGATTTGACTACAAGCATTTGGGTAGCGGCTTCTGAATATTCCTATCTCTGTAGAACCCTTCTTTCAAAAGCCATATCAACAAGCTGGTGATGGACAAACACATTGAAAAACAGGATGCTAGGTCAAGAGGTTCTTACTGGTTTCTAGAAAAGGGGATAAGTGCAACCTTTTAGAATGAAATGCTTATATTACACCAGCTGGAGAAAGAATTTTTATGACTGAATTCAAAATGAGGGCAGAATGTCTTGAGAAAGAGCAGTGTAGAGGTCTGTTTTCCAACAACGAACTCCAATTTTCCTATTCTTCAGTCTCTGCATCTTTTAGAAAACTGCTGTTGGGGATTTTTTGTGGTGTGGGTTTTTTTTGGTTTGTTGTTGTTTTGTTTGTTTGTTTGTTTTTCCTGAAGGCCTGAACAATTTTCAGAGGAAACAAAATAGCTGTAATTTTCCAGAAGACACTGTTAACTAATGATCAATCTTCTTGGATTAACCTATTTACTTGTCTGGCTCTTCAATGACAAAATAGTCAATAAAGTTACTTTTATTTCTCTGTTACACACAGCATTGATCTGAGGGGGCTAATAGTTTTGGGTTTTTTGGGGGGAGGGAGGCATTTACATTTTGTATGCTTCTTTGAAATGTTTTGATTCTAAAACACAATGTTTTGAGAAAGGCATTTTGAATTGCTGATCTCCTAGCAACAGGAAGGAAGCAGAGGTACACAATTCAGATCAGAGATCAGGTGACAATACAAAGTCTGAGAAATCCTCTCAAGGCATTTGCTGAATTACCCTCACAGTTTTGAATATAAAAATGTGTGACGGATGTAGTTCTCTCCAAATGCTCTCACTCAGTCCCACTTTTGAGATAGAAGCAAAAAGAAGTTGTGAACATTTCTAGGGTCACAGGGATAACTGTTTAGAAGGTGGATCTGAACTGCACTGATGCAATTCTATTAAGTGGATACTTGGAGAAATATACAAACCCATCTTTAATAATAGGGTAACCACTGCTTTATTTGCCTCCAGAAGTAGAAGACAAAATACATATTAAAAAAGAATTCAGAGAACATGCCTGTTTTTTACTTAAAAAAATAGCATTTCCTCCATGTATTTCTGCTCTTTAATATTGCCAAAAATTATGGTATATTGCTTATTTATGCAATAAGCAATTTCCATAACCATATGCTTCCTGGATGTATATGCAGCTTGTGTTGTTTGACTTCATTCATAAAACATAAATTTACCAATCAATTTGTTAGGAGTTCTATTCAGACAGTAGTAAAATTCAAAGCCATATATTATCACATTTGCATTACTGACGTTACCACTTCACATCATCCTTTTTTCCCTTAAATTTCATAAAACAATTAACATCATGTATTTTATCTCTTTCTAAAATCCTTAAAGGGCAAATACTAGTATTTAACAGGCAGCTGGTGCCCTCAGAACTTTATCAGTCCCTCTGGTCTATTCCTATGAAAACTGAAGCCAGAATAATTTGAGGGTATCTCATTATATCCATTTTTTGTTTTGTAGTAAGTGGTAAAGCATTTCCAGAGCTTTAATTACATGCTTTCCCAAATGTGCAATTCTATATCAAGACATTGTAAGTATCTACATAGTGGGACTCATCACCACAATATATTGTAGAGTTAAATAGAACAGGCTTAGAACTGGAGCACACCAAGTCATGGAATATTCCTGATGATAATTAAATTGGCCCAGGCACATTCTCCACTTCAGGAAGTCACAAGACCAATGACTGCCATTTCGGGGAAGGTATACCAAACTAAAAAGGAATTTTCTTTGTAACTCATAATCTTCCCTTAAGCAGGAGCCATGTCAGGTAAGGATATCAGGCTGACATTTCTTACATTATGTTTTCATAGTTAAAGATGGAGAGTTTATTATTACTCTGGAGAAACAGCAGAACGTTAGAAACCTCACTGTATTAAACTTATCTCTTTACTGAAAAATAAATTGTCATATTAACAATCAAGCTAATTTTGACATTAAAAGAAAGGTTTTCTCAAAATTTATGTGCTTTAAGTTTTATTCTATTTGCTTGCTGAACAGAAAAAGGAAGAAATAGGACATTTAAGCTCCTCTTCTCCTGCTACTACTGCAATTGTCAAAGCATTGAACAATTCTGCACTTTCGGCAGGTCAGAAGCAAACCTTATTTTCTGAATCTCTATGACTTGAAACTACTTCATCTTCAAAGAAAATAAAGCGCTTTGAGTGGCAACATCAGATTTTGTCCTCACAATGTCAGTGAATCTGTATGGCACTCACATCAAATTCATCCCAGTCAGGTCCACTGGCAAACAATATAAATTAATAAATTACCATTTAAATAAAAAGCTCATTAAAAAATATTTATGAGGCCCATTTTACACTTGCAAAGAGTACAAGTTCTTCAGAAACAAGCACACGAAGAAAAGCGCAGGGGAAGACAAAACACTACAGGCATTTGCAAACAGATTACATTGTACATACAATGTTGCAACAAAATAAATTTCTGGGTATGACAGACTCACGTGCACTTTTTTAAATGCTAAAATTTCAGCCTCATAATTAGCTGATTTCCAGTGAATCTCATTACACTGAGAAGAAATAAAATGGAAATGAAATCCTCTCTAGTGAAATTTTCTGCACTTTTCTCACGCTCTGTATCACTCCTCCAGCCCTATTTGGTTGTCTAGGGCAAAACCCATCTTTTAAAGCCACTCCCCTTAATGCCAAGTGTGAAGCATTGTGCAAATAGAATATTTACACTATTCTTAGATCTTTCAAAATGAGGAAGATACATATAGACTGTTTTGAATGGGATTGTAGCTACTACACACTGTTCTTAGGCAGAAAAAGGAGGCTAGGTCACAATTCTAATGCGTTCCAAATAGCTTCCTTGTATCTCATTTTTTAAGGTACATGAACAGCACCTTCCCACCATGGAGACAACTTATATTGCCAGGCAGAGCAAGAGCCCATAAAGCCTGTGTAAGCCTCAACGTTTATCTTATACTGGAAACAGCAGTTCCAACATATCACACATTTACGTGATCTACGGCATCGCTAGCGGGGAATTGAAATTAAGATGGCGTACACGGTTAGTGAGAGACAGTAATTTCTACAGCAGTCAGATGCACAGGACTAATTAATTTCTAATCTGTCACAGAGATTTCTTAAAGCTGGAAACCAAGAACGGCCTGGACTCTACAATATGATAAACAGGAATGAGACATGGTCAGGTGGTTAAGTGGATTAAATGTTATCATATTTCCTCTGAGATCACAGGTGGAGGACTAACTGAAATAAGTTGTCAGGTCAGTTCCCCAGTGGGTATTTTATATCATAAAACCATCACATATAACTGAATACTGATATAAAAGGCAATGGAGACACTTCCCACTCTAGGGAAAACCAAGATTGACTCAGAAGTGAAAAATATGCTTCCTTCTTATTGAAAGGGTGGTCCCTCTAGGTCCCCCCAAGGTCACTTCTGAGGCTGCACAGTAAGAGCTCTTATGATGCCTGCATAATAACTTAGAGTGGAAAAAAAATAAATAACAGGTTTGACCATCACTGCAGACACTTTTCCAGCCTTCACAGAATGCAAATACTCTGTCCTCTATCTAAACTATTACCTGTATCTAGACATAAGCATGTGTTGTGCTGACCAATCTCAGCCAATGGACACTGTGGTTATTTACAATTACAAGGCTATTGTCAGCGACAAAGTGTGACTTGAAAATATGATTAAGAACCTGATTTTTTGACAAATTTGAAGGATAAAAGTGATGTGAAATCTGGAACTCTTAATGAAAAATGTTGCTGGTTATTATATGGCATCCTAAGCAAATTTAGGAAAGTAGCCCCCACGAATTTTAACCTAAGGTTACAATGACTGTTATAGTGCGACTTGTTTTCTCTCCCAAGGAACATCAGGAAACTCAGTAACCTTTTTGTATACAAGATCCTTGATTGGTCATTTGTGTCAAAAAGTCTCAAAATGAAAATTTAATAAATAAATATCACCATGAATTATCACAGCTCCAATTTCAAATATGGAAAAATAATTTCTCTCAGAAAATTACTTAGAACAAATTGAATACTAAAACAAACACATGAAAAAAAATCCAGAAAAACACTACACACAAAACCCAAAGCCACTTAAAACCATAATATAGTAGGATAGCTTATAAATTAAAGGAAGTTGCCATTTAATTAGAGCTACATCTAGAGAAAAGATAAGTTTAACTTTTTCATGCACACTGCTGTGTGCGAATTATTCACTCATACCTAAAGATGAAATTAAAATGCCTGAGCTCTCATCGTGAAATGTGCAAACTTTTCCTGTTAAGTCAAAGTATGTTTGCTGTGGAAGAATTGCCTTCTGCACAGAAGGTTAGTTTAATGTTTTGGCAATTGAAACAAATTATTCCAAGTGGCTATTTCTGTACTTGCAAAGAGTGTGCCAATTATATTTGTAATGATGGACTCACAAAGTCTTTCTTTTCAAATTCATGCACAGGCATTAAGAGGCCCAAACAGCTTAGAGTGAATTTTTGACTTCTGCATTCTGTGGCTTCTTCAGTATTATGTAAAGTAAGAGAAAATTAAAAAAATATAATGCAAAAAGCCAACCCCCTCTCTCCCCTAAAAAAGACCTCTCAAAATCCTGAGGGCAACCAGTTATATATTTTATCCAGCTATGTTCCACAAAAGCCAGCTACAGAAGGCCTGAAAAGACTGCATCAAATAACCCTAGGGAAAATAATGAAAAACCTTCAGAGGCTACAGAATGTAAAGTATAAAGCCCTAGTTCTAGTGATGCCAGTGAAAAGGTTGGCTATCAGCATTCAGCAAGACCACATTTCTGCTCAAAGTTCAGATCACAATGCATACTACAGGTGAATTTGAAAGGGCAGAAGTCAGATTTTCATACATAAATCACAAGTGCTCATTCTGTGAATTAATTCTCACATATACGTCTCTAACACCATGTAGAACAAATGAAAATCTAATCAAGGTCTGGATATGGTTATATTTCCTATACTGTAGGACCAGCTTCAAAGATACTTCTATTTGGATAATCCACTGGGTTACCGAACCATTTTAATCTTAGCCTCATGTTAAGGGGCAGATGAAAAAAAAAACAAAAAACAAAAAACCCACCAAAACCCCCAAAAGAAACAAAAAACCCCCACAAACAAATGAACAAATAAAAACCAACAAACCATAACAAAATGCAAGTAAACACAATAAAAACACAAAACCAAACAAGAATTTAAAAAATCAAAACAAAAAACCCACCAGAAAACAAAGAAAAAACCCTACAAACAAACAAATTACAAAAAGAAAAAACACACACACACACACACACACAAAAGAAACCCACCCAAACAAACAAATAAAAATCCACTAGGCATGAAAATAATTTTTAATAATCTGTGACATCCTGGTTTATCAAATAAAATGTTGATTCTAGGAACAGAACTACTACTGTAACATCTTAAAATTTTGCATAAATACTTTGTTCAACAAAATGACTTTTGATACCTTTCAAATTAGTTCACAGACATGTAAATGAACATACTATTAAGAAGTAATTACTTCAGAAGATGACAAAAAGACCTAAAAGAGCATGAGTAGATGCATTATGAGGAGAGGCTGAGGGAACTGGGGTTGTTTAGTCTAGAGAAGAGGAGACGTTATTGCTCTCTACAACTACCTAAAAGGAGGTTGTAGCGAGGCTGGTGTTGGTCTCTTCTCCCTAATTACTAATGATAAAACGAGAAGAAATGGCCTCAAGTTGCATCAGGGGACGTTTAGATTAGATATTAGGAAGAAATTCTTCACTGAGAGAGTGGTGAGGCACTGGAACAGGCTGCCCAGGGAGGTAGTGGAGTCACCATCCCTGGAGGTGTTTAAAAAATGAGCAGATGTAGCACTTGAAGCTATGGTCTAATGCATAGATACATTAGGATGAAGTTTGGACTTAATGATCCTAGAGGTCCTTTCCAACCCTAATGATTCTATGAGTCTATGATTCTATAAAAAGGCCAGAGAATAGTCATAACATATTTTTAATAAAATAATAAACCATTAATTACTACAAAACAATTCAAACCCACTACAGAATGAGGGAAGTACTTATAAAACACTTGTTGCTTGAAGAAAGACCACCTTTTCCTCTGGTCACTATTCCAGAAAATATAAAATGATCAGCATGAACAGTACTGGTCTGTGATTATCCTTTGCACAGTTGTTCAAGCAGGCGGTTATGAAGATGAATGGCATGGGTTGCATTGCTTCACCTAGTCCAGCGGCTGACACTTTCAAAGAACTTAAAGGCCAAGAGACCTGTTCTGTCAGGATGTGATTTTTTTTTTTTTATATTCACTCCTCACCTCTACTCATAGCTCTTGTAGCTTCCATTTTCTTTTTCACTTTGTTAGCTGTTGTTGTAATCAAAGAGTATGTGCTGGAAATGCATGAGATGAAAAAAAGGCACAAATAATTTATCTGTCAATGGCTCTTTTGTGAAGTCCATGCCCCATTAATCTGAAGGGCCATCTCAATTAGCAACTTGAGTAGAAAAATAATGTCTATAATTCCCTAAATAAGCAGCAGAAAAAGTGCCAAGACCACCTGCAGAAGTATGGCTGGCACACCTGCGGTAAGAGCACATTTAAAAGATTTAAATTTTATGATGGAAAGAAAGCGTATCTTTCCTATGGCCCTGCATACACGTAGCTGGTCAGACGTGTGGATTTAGGGCTCTGAGGTACAAATGTGGGCAATGGATTTCTCTGCTCAGCTCTGCTTCAGAACAGTTGCCTCACAGCAAAGCCATTTCACTTGACTTTGCACCATTTATCAGGACCTAGCGCTCAGACAGTAAATTGGATGATTGCATTTACTACTCACTTTTTAAGGGCTTGGTAAAATAGAAGTTTATGCTTGAGTTTCACACCTCTAAAAATCTGACAAGAGCTTCAGAACACCCCAGAATGAAATTTTTATGAGTCAGTCATCTTCCATCTTTGAGTGGAAGCCACTTACTGTCTCACTCAATTTAAGCCTATTGTACTAAAAGGAGGAGACCTGCTATAAAATGGTCAGCTCTGTCCCTCAGGAAAGAATGATACATAATAGGAGCTGGACTTATTTTTCAAAGGATGCATTTAATATATGTAGTGAATGTGCAATTAAACACCCAATTGAGTATATGAATATTTAGAATTATTTTCCCAAGAGAAAATTAAGTGTTCAGTGGTATTAAAGATAACAGGACTATGTACTCAGTCAAATAGCAAAGAATTCAGTGTTTGATTCAGCAGTAGGACTTCAGGAACTTCTGTCTCAATCCAGAAGAGAAAGCGAGAATAGGAATGACATCTGGGAATACAAATGTGTCTGCCAAATGGCAATGACTTCTCAAAACATTCCGGGAAAATTCTGTGGCATCAGAAATGCTGAATAATCAATATCTACTTTTGCTCATTAACTTATATGTCCCCTCATTTACTCTGCTAATGGCACATTTCTCCTTCCATTCAAACAAATCCAGGGGTTTGTAATCGAAAAGGAAATGAGTAATAACCGAAAGTCCATTTACTGATGCAACCAAAATGTTAATTACTTGAGAATATTGACAAGTTGTGCTACAACTATACTTCCTTCCAGACACCAATTGCTTTTCTCCTACCCTACTCCTTACATATTCTTACTGCTTACAAGAACTAATTACTTTCTCCTATTTATACTGTATAAAGAAGGGATTCTCATTCTACTTTTATTTACTGCAGCACATTTGACTAAAAAGATAAAAGAGCTAATTTTTGTCAATTATTTCATATTAATCTGGACAGATACAGATAGGATTTATAAGTGCACTGGCATTGTTTCACTTCTAGGTGGTAAAGGTCACACAGTACATTGTCCTTCAAGTGCTGTATTGAGTACGAGTTAAACTGACATGCTCAGTTTAAATTATTTTGGGCAGTAACAGCCTTCTAGGATGGAACAATAGAGCTCAGCGTGATTTGGTTCCCATTAGTAATACAAACCCACTCTTTTGACTGATTTTTTTAGACATCAGCTATAGATTTCTCAAGCCAGTATCATTTCTCAGTTTTCTATTCCATAGCAGCTCACACAGATGGGAAAAAAAAAATTGTATCACAATGAGTACTTTCTCTTTTTTTGAAGCTATGTTTTAAACTAAGTTTACCAATAAAAATATAAAATACGACTTGACAATGAAGCATTAACTGATACATCTGTGCAGAGAGACTTGGGTTTTTTTAACTTAGGTACATATGTTTGGTGTGCTGGGGCTGGATTTCTTAGTCGCCCCGACACAGAACAGATTTATGGTATCGAGGCAGGCTGTCTCCAGGCTTCTCTAATTAGCTCTTACAGCTGGTTCCTTCTATTCAAAGGGACAAGAAAGTACTTTTATAATTCAAAGCAGGAGGAATATAACTGAGAACTATGTCTACCAATCTCTTAAATTTGATATACTTTCAAGTATATGGGAAGACCCATGGCCATTCTCGAAAACAAACATAAATTTTCTCAGTAATCACTTAAAAGTAAAATAGCTTGTGCATCATTCCATAAGCCATGAAATCAGGAAGAGGTAAATAAGTACTAAAGGAATCATTCAAAACACAGAAATGATGGCTGTATGAAACCTGAATTACACAAACACCTTTTTGATATAGACTATTGTCCAGTAAGAATTTTGAAGACCTTGGTACAGAAATTTTTCACATAGGAAGTAGAGAAAGAAATTAAAAGGGTGCCTTCTTTAGACTGGATTACATCTAATAGATTAAAAAACCTGTTTGAGGAGGGGGAAGATTAAGATGGGTACACTAAATCTAATCTTTGGGGGTAAGCTGGGGGAAAAGGACAAAGAATAGCAATAAAAACAACTGACTTGAAGGAGGGAATCTCCTATAAACTCAGAGAAGACAAAAGCTCAGAAAAAAGAACCACAAAGCAGCTAGCAGTTCCTTGAAGAGAAACTAAGAACTAGCATATTTTGTAGGAATATAATCTGATCGTTACCAATCAATGTGAACTCAGCTTGGACTATCCAAGAGGAATTCTCAGGATTTTGGGAACTTGGACATCATTTTAAAAGGAAAATAAATTAGAGAAAAACTGAGAAATAGGACGCTATTCAAGTGGATGCTACTAGAATATGCCTTCAGATCCAGATCTCTGTGTCTAGTTTTATATGCTTCTATAACTTGTATCCATACTACCTATAACTATGGCTTGAATTTTCAAGAGGGTTTCTGGGAGGGGATAGAGTAACATTAAAAATCCCATAGCACTCACATGGGAAATGGGTATGCAAAGACTTCAGGCACCTGGGAAAAAAAAATCCATCCTACAAAAGAAACACCAATGTCCTTAATAATGAAATGTATATATAAGGTGTTGAAGTTCCCTAAAAATTATTTTCTTCTATGTATTTTATCTATGTATTTTTTTTATATGTGCACACTGTGTGTGGGTATATATTCATGCATATATACAAATACACACACAGATAACTGGGGAGGGGGGTGGTGGTGGTGGTGTGGAAGGAGATGGAGAGTCCTAGTTAAATGGAGATTTAAAATATAATCTGTATGTGCTAGCCATAAAAATTACCAGAGGGAAAGAAATAAACAATGTAGACAGTAGAAAAATGGAATGACTTGTTACAAAATAAACTTATTTAAAACTAACACACAGTTATTAAATGGGAGCATTTTTGCAAATTGCCTTTGTTCTAGGAATCTTTTAATATTTTCCATTTAGTAAATCCTCATCTGTAAGTGCCTGCCAATAACCTTTGCATAAACATGCAAGCATCCACATTTCTAAACTTTATGACAGTTAAAAAGCAATTTTATGAATATTTATGAAGGTAATAAATTATTAAAATAAATATAGATATTTACACATTAGAACAACATCTTCGTTTAATGGATGTGGAAAAAATGTTAATATGTGAACATTTTAAAGATGAAGCAGTTTGGCCTTCAGGGCTTTTGTTACTCTATTAAAAGTTAATTTAGGACAGAAATGATGGCTTTTTCTTGAATCTCAGCCCCAAAAGATGAAATCATGATCAAGGCTCATGACGTTTTTCAAAAAATGAATCTGGTGTTGGTATTTCCAGAGGCTGGATATCGAAACTACTGTGCAGTTCTCCCTGAAAGAAAAAGCCTCCTCTGGCTTCTTTTATGTGCTCACAGTAGTGACATATTCAGACAAGCTTTATGGCAGTGGAGCTGGGTGCTACTGAGGTGCTTTCATCAATCTTTCTGTCACCACATATTTTATAACATCAGAATATGTTTCTTGCCTACAAACACAGCAGGCAACTCAAGTTGTTCTTTCTCACGAAGGTGTTCTCCATGGCAGAAGTGATTTGCTTAATCACTAGTAATAAATTTTGTCATCTTTCCCCACATTTATAGATCCTCCTGATTCAAGGACTTCAGGGAGTTTGCTCTGACCTCCTGTATGTAACTGGCTACAAAAGTTTACCAGTGATCCCAATAACCAAAGTTCTACCAAACCACAAATTTTCCTTCCCAGTCAGAACACCAGGAGGCAGTGGCTTGCAATCTGAAGGTGTGAGGAAACAAGTGTTCTACTTTTTCTTATGGTACTTAATTCCAGAATTTGTGCTTTACTTCAGTTCTACATTTGTCTCATTTCAGTGTTCTCCTTAAGAAGGCTGGTTTTATTCTTCCTTAATCCAGTCCCCTCTTTACTCAGAAACAATCTAGCTCTTACAGGTGTCCCAGACTAGTCACAAGGTAGCTTCAGGAATAGGCACAGTAGTTCAAAATTTTTCCTTCTGTCAGTTATTCAGCACTGTGTATTATTGTGGTTCTAGAGACAGAAATTACTGGCAACATGGCTATGCCAAATTAATGCATCATATGAGTACTCCCTGTATGATTCACTTCCCAATCTCCTGGCTTAGTTTGTGTTGCTATAGGAAAATGTCACTCCAGGTACTGCAAGTAATAAATCCCTAAACCTTTCAGTTACATTTGAAAATTACTCTGCTTTTGCCATACTATAACTTCCTGCAGCCCTTGAATAATTTCTACCCTTCTTTTCTTGCACATTTAATATTAATTTTGTAATAGAGTATTGCTCCCCTATTGATCTCAATAGTACCATATCAATGGTAACCCCCCTTCCTAAACCTACACTCCGCTCTGATTTATACGTATGTTAATACCTATCCCTTTTTTATCTGTTCTTTTCATCACAGCAATTTAAGCTCTACCTGTGGGTTTTTCCCCAACAGAGCCAAAACTCTTTTTGATACTTTACCTTGCTATTAAGATAGTTCATGCTCTTCTTTTTTATATGTCTAACTTATGTGGCTGTAATAACATATTCTTTATTTGAAAAGGTCCAGCTTAAGGGATTGAGATGTGGCTCTGCCAGTGCTCCAGGAAATGTGTCCACTGCCCATAGCTGCTCCCCCTCCTGCCCTGATCCGATACTGTGTTCTGCTTGAGTGAAAGTGAGACACAATAAAATATGAAAATTGTATTCAATTACAAAATAACTTAAGGTCAGGTTTCTACAAATCTTGCTCTGAGAAAGCAGCTTAAATTCATGAACCTTATCAAATTTAACCAGAATTACTCACATTAAAGATTCAACTGCATATTCTAACAGCACATTAACTTCAGGCTTTTCTGCATACTCCAAATTCCCTCTATATTCAAATTCCAAGTTACTCCACTGCCTGCTGTTTTCATTGTGTCTAAGGATACAAGAGATGGGCCCAGTCTGAAAGACTGGAAGTAAAAGCTCCAAATTATTTTCAATAATTGATCCTCCCACAAATTTTGTACCCTTTCCAATCTCCATAGAATACCAAATGAAACCTCTACAGCAAAAATATTGTCAATAACACGACTATTTTTCCAAATATTCAAATTTATATCACTTGGGCTTATTTCTATAATTTATCCCCTTGTACCTCAAGCTGTTTTCTACCCATGAGTACTTCTTTTTGTTCGTGTGATGTAAAGAATAAAGAATTGTCGTTCAGTTTTCATGGTGAGTTTTCTGCCAGCAGTAGTTTATTACTTCATTCAGTCTCTTTCCAATGGACTCAATATGGAAAGAAAGAACAGTTTTGAGTAAAAAAAAAATTAAAAACAAAACGGGAAAATAGGAAAATCACATGAAAACCAGCAGTCTGTGATGGAGATGAGAGAGAAAATGCATACCCATGCAACGGAAAATGCAAAGCTGAAAAATAGAGACATCATTAGCAACTGTTACGAAGATGAAATCTTGGTGCAGGATCTATAAAAATAAGACCCAAATCCAGGGTGAGATATTTGTATAATATAAATTAATAATAATGAGAAATTAAAGAACATGAAAATGAAATACAGTAACTGGAAAGAAAATCAGTAAAGCACATATATATATAGTGACAGTTCTGGTATGAACTAGCATTTTGGTTAAATGTGATGTAAAACCAAGCACATGGCAGACAAAGAAAATATAGGCAGAGGGAAGTATCTGCTGAAATGGAAATGTGAGACTCAGTAAGTACAGAAACATAAACACTAAGGGGAAAAAAAGATACAGAAAGTAGATTCAGTAGTGAGATACTGGGCCCATTCAAACCAGCAGGACTTGCTGTTTAAGGCAACCATTCTCCTTCACTTCAAGTATTCCCAGTGAAAGAAGAATCTATTTCTGGTATCTTCCTGCATATTTTCTCATACTTTTAATAGTTTCCAATTAAACAATTAAATTTACAATTAAATTTTGCAATTACAGATAGACAATTTATTTATATAAGAAAAAGAAAATAAAAAACCCCAGAGAGTTTACAACCTGCAAAAGAAGAATTAACCAATAAAGGGCAAACTTCCCACCTCTTTGAGAAGAACACAAAAAGTAGGTTTGGGGAGTTGTATCTTTAGCTCAGGTCCCAAGCGTGCATTCAAAGTCAACCTTGTGATCATACCACACTTTGGTTCATACTGTGTAACCGACTCTGAATGTGCAAAATGGATTCTTTCAGAATAGCAGATGAACCCCAGAATTGTGAGAAATATAACTCAGCCACCAATCAGCACGCACTTCTTGGGACCAGGCTACACCCAACCCAAACTAAAAGTTCCTCAGATGTGCCCTGTCCTCAGCACAAGGAAATGTTTTTCCCTACTCCTTCAGGCTGCACTGTTTACTAATTTAGACATAGCAAGTGCTTACAGGAACACAAATTAAATTGCTAAAAAGTCCATCTCGTAGACACTTTAGACAGTGCTATTACAGCAAACTTTGCATCTTTATCAAATTCCTCCTTCAGGAGCCCCACTTGTTATTTCATTGTTTTTGTCAGTCAGCGTTGCAATGTAGTATAAGATCTATTGGTGGAAATGATGCACAATAGCCAAGTTCCAACAATGATAACTGACCTTTCACGACTGTAATTAGATTGCATCTAAATAATTCAAATAAACAGCTAAAGCTACTCAGTTGAAAATGGCATTTTTATTGAGACAAATATTATTCCTATAGAAAAAAACATTAAGTGGTTATTTTCTGAACCTGTGTTGTGGTCCCGATTGTGCTCTCTGTGGCCGACAGAGCAGATCTCGATTCTCTTAATTATAAGATCTGGAGTTACTGTTCTTTTATAATTGCTTTTGTGAATTGGGATTGAATTGTTTAAATATTTATTGGGCTAGCATTTTTTCTGAAAGGCAAGACAGCATTTTTATTTGAAAAATATTTACAATGGAAGACAGTTACTTGACATTTAGAGTTTAAATGTGGTTTATGTGCTGAGTCTATTATGTCTAACGTACAAGTGGACTAGTGAGCTCCATCTCTACACTCTCTGCCAGTACTGGAGTTGGAGGAGGAAAACCAGACACACACATACCCATGTACACCCCTCCCCACGCGTAGCTGCAGCTGAAGATGAAGGGAGGAAGGAATGGAAGAAAAACAATCTTCTCTTTCTAAACTGGTAGTAAGCCATTGGCAGACCAGTAAGACCTAGAGATTTACAGGAGTGATTGGTCATTAATGGCTGGGGGAATAATGCCTATCTGTGTATCTCAGGGTAGTCTGCTTACACATTTTGCCAAAAAAGTAAATGCTCTTTTCCAACACACTCCCTTTCTTCCCTTTAAGGTGGTAAGGATGGCAGAAAGAACCAAGAAGGCAGAGGCACCGTCTCCATGCAGCAAGGCTATATTATGTCATGGTGAAATCAGATTATGATGTCATTTCTTAAACAAATCTATGAACAATAACATTAGCCCTCCTATAGAGCACGCTATTGGTTACCACCTCGCCGTCTCAGTGCTGGCAGCAGCACACCTCTAGTAAGGCTCAAAATGCTGGGCTTCAGACACAGCCCAGTGGGACTGGAAAGACCCACAGAAGCCTGAGGTCAGGTGAGCACACATTGCTCTCTGCCTCCTCCCACAGCATGCTTACAGTGCAGCCAGCTGGCCAAGTACTACCTACACTATGCAGAAACAGATTTCAGCACGGTGCTTTTAAGTACTTTTTTAGAAGACACAAATCCAACTATTCCTGATCTCAGCTGCCTTTTGTTTTTTTCCCCCATCATGCTTTATTATATCTTTTAAGGATTTATTTATTTGCCAAAAGGCTTATAGGTACACCCAGAAAAAATATGGCATACTACCCGGGCAATGTAAGAGATGCAGCAAAATAAATAACATATAAAAGGCACCACCCATCAGAGTGGCTAGTATTAAGGAAGAATCTGAATACCAGTAAATCCTGACTTATTGGGATAGAATAGGCAAATCCTCATTTTGATATTTTGTAACTGAACAAAACAAAGAAATATTTCTGCTAGGGTGCAACAAGCATTTGACTAACCTTATAAAGCAAAGGTGATTGTCCTAGCTTCAAAAGTGCAATTTTTTTGGTCACGTTTGTAATGGCTTGAATCCGGATCAAGTCTTCCATGGTCCCATACTGTACATCAATAAGTTCTGCCTGCAAAGAGAAGACAAAGTTCAAGCTATACCTCTAACTGTGCATCGCTGAGGGTGCTACTTCCGCAGAAACAAAATTCTTAGCATAAGTACAAACATCTGAGCAGAGTTCTGCAATTACCCCAGGTGGGGGTAACCACTTCCTAACCAGTAATACGTGCAATAACAGAGAGCTTGAGAACTCAGTATAACAGATAAATTCAGATCTTTGCAGTTGTCATTCATGGTTCTTCAGCTGTGATAAAAATCTCAAAACTTTTTTTTCAGTGTTTATAACAGCTATTGCTGATTCTGATGGCAATTTCCCCTCGTTAGCTACAGAAAAGTTTTTAAAATCATGTAAGGGATATTGACTCACCTCTGTTAATCTTCTTAAAAGGAAACAGAGTCTTGTAAAGCAGTTCAGAAAATGAGTGACTGATTATACTGGTTGCTTATGAAAATACACAGATAATACATACTCTACCAATATATAGCTTTATTATGTAGTCTCATATGACTCTTGAGCAGCCTATTTTAACTACTGAACTACTTTCTTATAATCCATCGACTATACAAGCAGTATACTCAAGATAACCATAGTGATAACAAACTACACTGCTCTGACACATAAAGTTCTCTATTAATACATATTTTTAAATTTTTTACAGTCACTTCCAACTAAATTAGAAGTGTTTAGAGCACACAGATCTTTTGCTCTTCAGTTAGGATGCTGCAAGTATTAAAGGTTTAAGTTATTAATAAATGTGAAGCACTGGCAGTGATGGAAAAATACTTCAAGATGTGCTGTCAGGGATTATTTATTTATTTATTTATTTTTCATTTCTATATATATATATATATATATAAAATTTGAGAATGACCCAAGACATTTTTCTCACACATTTACAGCAATAACTTCTGGTGAAGACCAAGTACAAAGATAATCAGTCCTGTCCATTATTATTTTAGAACATTATGAAGCTCTCAGGACACCGTCAAGAATATTCCAGAATCTCTAAATCCCTACACAGTGTTCACAAAAAAACACAAATGTGAAAAGATAGAAGAATATTACATGAGTGTTTAAAAATTGAAATAAGAGGAGCAGTATAAGATGAAGAAGTTTCTCTTTCAGTTCAGTTTTGGTAACCTAAGTATGGATTCATTGCCAAAGGCAAGAGTTCTGACTCTGGGCATCTCTACACAAACTGCATAAATTCTAGTAACAGCTGTCCTGGATATGTAGGATGGGTGAAATTGAACTGGATTCCTGAACATGGATATTTTAGGAAAGTATCTATCCTTCTAGAAGTGTATCTGAATATTTCATCTGAGTTTCCACCTGAGCATTTAATTTGTACAAAAAAAGTTCCCGTCTTCTTAAATTTTCAAGTTAAGAAGATCTTAAGCCTATAACATGTTATCAGTGTTATATAAAGTATATAGAAAGGTTAGCCAAAGTTATAAAATACTTCTGTAAAACACAAATAGCCAATTTAACACCAAACACTGAAATATAGGAACAGAAAATACTGTACCTCATACTGTTTCTTGTGAAATATGTAGGGGTTTTACTATCTAAAGAATTTGAAAACTATTTCATAAGAAAACTGAAACGCTGATTATAGGCTGACATCCAAGATAAATTCTTTCCTGTGTGATCTTCATCAGATCTGAAAAGTATGATAAAAATCAAGTGCAGAAGTTTTTATACTAGTGGAAGCTATTTTATATTTTACCTAATCTGATGCCTTTGGTTATAAGAGTTCACCTCAAATGAGGTAAGGGTACTTGCCTGAAGTTCACACAAATTTTACCTCATTCTGTAGATCTTGGCTTTGTTTTAATTTGTACCTACGGATGTGTCAATAGATAGACTTCAGCACAATAATTATTTGTCTCAAAGGTCTTACAGCTTGAGAGGTTATATCCAGGCTGATTTCTGGAGAGATCTCTAATCTAATTCCTTTGGACCCAATGCCCTTCCCACTTACCCTTGAGCAAACTGAAAATCAGAGCTTTCATCATCTGTACGAGAGAAACTACACTGAATTTACCCAAGGCAAAATCAATACACAAAGATATAACATAATGAAGTATCAAACCATTTTCTTCTATAGTATGCCTATGTGAAAATGAGATCCCTGCCCATCTACATTCATGTGCTGCTTCTCTGCCCATCATTTTTGCTAGCTGCTCCTCCAGGGTGCTATCCACCGTTTTGTAAACAACAAAACTACATGTTTGCACAATTATTAATGCTTTTAGCAACTGCCCTTGGATGTTCTTAGCTAATATATGGATGCAAACTGCATCTTCAAGAGCGGTTCACTGGTCTTTCCCAGGCAACACACGAGCTCAACAGAAGCAGGCTGAAAAAAGGCCTTACAAAAGCCCAGCTGATTTTTTCATTATGTGAGAACCAGAACTCAACTCCCTGCTGCCCCAAACACTCTGCAAGCCATGTTCTTTGCTCCAAATGTTAAAAGTAAGCCCCGATGCCAAAGCTATTAAATACACTCATACATTGAGAGTACATCTAAGAAGTCATGACATAATGAAAAAGCAGCTGGGTATAATACAACAAAGAGTTACACGCGCTTTCATTTTGCATCTTCCACACAAAGAATATGTCAAAAGCTCAATATATTAGAAGTTTTTCTTTTGCACTTGCCTGAAAATAAGTATGACCTAAGCTTCTTGTTACTGTCCATCTTTAGGGGTTCTTGCACACTTATATTTCACTGTAACTTTGAAGTAGTTCTCATCACAAATCTTTGACCCTTAATTTTACCTTTTTGGAAATTGTGAGTAAAAATATTGCACCTGTCTACCAAAGTAAGTTATCCCATTTTGGTAACATCACATATAGACTGGCAGCTAGAGGTCTGCACAACTCATCTCAGATCTAACTTCTGTTAAAATGACAAAAGAGAATAAAATCTTCTCTTGAGTAAAACTACAAATAGCTCCTCTCCACCCAAATGAAGTCAATACTGCACTGGAAGAGTTTAGCACAAAGTCATAACATTTTGGCAGTAGAGTCCAGAAACTAATAGGTAAACATAAAATTATAATAATAGCTATATATATATATATATATATATATTCCTACCCCTTCCTTTC
>JANIJG010016516.1:47335-94634 GCA_024611175.1 Megaceryle torquata
TTTTTTTTTACAATGAAGCTATCTAAGTAGTATTAGGGACGAGAATTGAGTATTACTTAAACATAAAAATGTTTTCTTATTGCTCTCATTATATCAGTTCTACTTGTTTAAGTTTCCTCATCCCAGCAATTTTTAAAAAGCTGATAGTATTTGGTTTTTAGTCTCTCTGTTGGAGGAAACTTTTGCTTTTGTTTTTAGTGTAAGCAAGATCTCTTCAAGGAACTTTTAAACCTTCAAAACACTGGAGAAATGTAAAAGAAAAAGATCCTTAAAATCCAAACCAAACAGCTTGCAGCAGAAGCAGATTTTTACTTGGAATTCCTCCTCTGAGGAGGATACTGCCTTTGCAGTCTTAAACAGGACACAGCTATGTTGTTGATAGGTTCATAGTTAGGAAGAAAACGTAAAAGAAATTACAGGAAACCAATAAAACAGGCACTATCTAAGCAAAATGTGCCTTGGGACTTGGTGAAAAGATGCCCGCTTGACTTAGAATACCTTTGCATTCAGGTCTGCAAAGAGTAGACATGAAAGAAGAGTAGATACCAACCCAGGTATCTACTGAACTGAAGAGCTGACTGCAATTTTCTGGGTCTGAATTATACAATAAAACAATTAAAGAGAACAGTATTTCTCAGAGATCCACTCATTTACAGAAGTTACCTCTGCTTGTGTTCTCTCACGGTGACTACTAAAAGACAAAAAGGAACTCTGGTTAAAACAGATGTAAATCCCATGGATTTCAACAGGAATTCTACTTGCACTAGAACCTAAAGAAAGCACCACATCTACTTCCCAGTCCTCAGTGTTTGCACTCTCTAGTTTTAACCATGTAATTGGAAAATTGGAATATAAATACTGTTTATAGTTCAGTATTACTCACTCTCAAATACTGGCCTCACTGAAAAATGCCTTGAGCTGATTATGTGCAATGGCATGGAAGTGCTCAGTGATCTGTTACATCTGCAGATATCAAGATGCTTCACCTTTGGCTTTAGTGCAGTTAAAGCCCCTCATTTACTATTAATGACACTATTACTAAAATGTCATTACTACTATTTTATTAGTAAAACATTGGTACAGTATTGACTTGCAATTGTAAAACAGCAAAAGGTTTTGCAGCAGTGCCCATTTACATCTTTGAAATCCTGCCCTTCACTGATACAAAAATCTTGCAGCAAATATTAATGGGGTTTTTGTGTCTGATGAACTATTATTCTTTTTAGGGAACTGTATGACTTTATGAATGGTTATGTGATATATGCCAGAAAACTGACAGGATGTTCTGCAGGACATCTCTCCAGTGATTGTTTTTGTAGCCCTCCACTGCAATTTTAAGTGATACAACCTTCACATTGCATTTCACAGCTTTCTATATGTAATTATAACGGAGTGGCAGCTATGCTGTACTTAATGTTGAATGTTGTTTTCTGTTTAAAGGTCAAGTCTATTATAAAATCCATATTCTTAGTGAGATTGTCTTGAAAATTTGCCGTGCCTACTTGGTATGCAAAGTAGTGGTCGAAATGATTATTTGTGGAAGAGGTTTCTTAGAAACTCTTCTATAAATAAAACACATATAAAGCTCCTCTCAAACATCTAAATGTTACAAAAATCACATATTTCTTCTCCTTTGTGTGTATGTGTTATTCAACCTATAGTCATAACCATCTGCAAACTGATTTCAGTTGCTAGGGATTCACTTTAGCTAGTACATGTCCCTTTAGAGAAAAAAAATCAGAAAATGTTAATAAAGATAATAATAAACTAAATTAGCGTGCCTAAAAGAATTAAATGTACCCATGTATCAAGATTCCCCCTAGCTTGATATTTTGCACCAATGTGCCATCAAAACCGACTGAAAGACTTAGGGTGAGATGCTGTGATTATTTAATCTAAATTATACGCTCTCTCTGCTTTGCGAATTCAAGATGTGCAAGTGAGCATGCTGCAGAAGGCTCATTTGGAAATTTTGCCTAGGGATAAAAATAACCTGGGAAGATTCTGAAATTTTCTAAAACCTACCCGCTGACACCAATCTTAATTCAGAAATATTGTTAAAGAAATTACCACTGATTAGCTAGAGGGGAGATAAAAGATAATACGGGTGCACTAATCACATTTCCAGCACAATGAAACCAAATCAAATGGAAGCAAGCTGTTGGGTCAAGGACTTCCCGATGCATTGTCCCTCCAGAGGAACTCTTAACCTTTTGGTGCAGAGCTAGAAATACAGAGAGCATGGGAACAGTGCTGCAGTACTGGAAAGACACAGCAGAGAGGGGAGGGAACATCAGGCACACAAGCCTGGAGCCTACAATGATGGGGAAACATCAGAGGAATGGGCAACAGAGAAGACTCCCATCTTCCTGCAGAGTGAAGGACTGAGGAAAGAAGGGGATGGCTTGGGAGAGAAGACATCTCAGCACAGCCATAAGAATCTGATAAGTAGTAAGCAATCCTCCCTCCTTGTGAAAGAGGATCTGACAGCAAACAGTTGTGCTTCCCCTATTCCCATCTTGCCAAGATTGAAGAATGGTGGGAAGATCATCGAGTGACCTTAACAGATGGCTTTTGTGCTTCTCATATTGCTTCAGGTTGCATTAATCTCTGCGTTGGGTTCTCATTTAGCTGAGAAAATGTCACCAAAACAAATGAAGTGGAGCAGGCCAGTACACTATCTACAGATGTAGGGGATCTCTTCTGCATATTGTAGATAGCGGCCAACAGTCGGCATTCTCATTTGTCTGCTCCCTGCAGCCTCTCCAGAACTAATCAAAGATATCACTGGCTGAGTTAGGTGTATCAATGCCTAGAATCAGCAAACACTTTGAACAGAGAAATGGGTAGAATCAGTCAGGGAACACAGACAATGGCAGGGAAGTGAGGTGATGTAGCAGAGGAGTCCGAGCCATCAGTGAATAGGGACAGAGGAGGGGTCAAAGTACAAAGGACATATAGTTGGGTGTTGGGAGAACTGCTTTGGAGGCATGATTCATTACTGTCTATGAAACCATCAAGCCCCTGCCAGCATATGCATTCCCATTTCAAGAACCAACCAGTACTTGTACTGTTCTTGCATCTTCTCCTGGTCACTGAACCAACATAGTCCTTTTCAGCGTATGACGTCCAGGAAAGGAAAGCTGTGTTTTGCTGGGCTTTGCTTGTTCATGGTGAAAAACAAAAAGGACAGAGGACAGGACCCAACAGGGGTTTGATGCATTCAGCAGCCAGTTACTCCTGAAGAGGCAGGGAGTGTAGTGTAGCATGAGACAGTACCGTGTAACAAAGGACACCAAGTATACTCTGTTTAAAGCATTAAAGCAGAGTTAGAATTGTCAAACATTCCTAAATTTAAGGTGGAAGGAAAGTGGGGGAAACTTCAGGTCACACAAGTATAATTGCAAACAATCAGGGAATACAAAGCAAATACAACCTTCATTTTTCTTTCATTAGTCTGTTCTTGAATCCCAACACACCAAGCACTACATCTGCTGATTTTGATCTCCACAGTTGCTAAAGAAACAGGGAGCAGAGCAAATGGCAACTGCAACCTCAAAACTGCACACTTGCTTTCCTCCTGAAGCTCACTGCACTCACCAGGCCTGCTTTAAACCAGACACCCAGATGACCCGAGTACCACCCAGCCTTCTGCTGCACTTCCAGCCAAGACACATCCTGACTTACACTTCACTGCACTCAGAGGTTCACCACCCTGGGCTACAATATCCACCTACGCTGACTCTACCTACCAGTGTGGTACTGAATGGAGGGCACTAGAGCTGTGGGGGTTCACAGACACCTTGGCTCTCACCAAAATTGTCCCAGCTCATCCCTCCACTGCACAGCAGTGACAGCACACAGAGCCACATCTCTCAGGTCACCACACATGGTGAAAGCAGGAAGCAGCACATTCAGATTCACCACATGCCACTGGCTCGGAGACTGGCTAGATGCTGCTTGACAACGCGTTTTGCTTTAACACCTAAACTTGATGCAATTTCCCTTTATATATACATAGTCTGATGGCCAGAGCAACTTTCCTTTATTCATCAAGGTTTAAACTCTATAATAGGTGGCATAAAAAAGTTTTAATAAAAATATATTTCACGTGTGTCATTCTTTCCTTAGACTGACATGGTCTACAATATATTATTTACATAACTTCTGAATTATCTATTTCTAAACTGACTAGACAGCCCTCTCCAGAACTGTTGGCTGCCCTGCCTGTCACCATGATGGGTAAACAATGTCACCTTTTTAGAGCCCAGTGAAATAGAGTAGTAGTAAAGCACACCATCCATCACAATGGCACTAAGTAGGTTTTTGAAGTAGATTTCAGATCACAAATGCTCATGTTTTTACTCACAAATGCTGTTGAGACTGTTAACGGAAAGCACAAATTGGATGGCTCATACACAATGGCCATATGATGAATGGACATGACAGGTGGTCAAAGAAAATGAGTCTTGGTATTTTACAAATAACCTTGTCAACATGAAAGCAGAGCTGTAGCTCTGCTGGTAGCCAGCCTGTGATAAGTTAATGATTCCATTTGCTTGAAGTTCTAGTGAACCAAATACACAGATGAGATACAATGAAGCAGCAGCAGTGAAGCAGTATTAGCAATTCAACCTGATTATGTGAGGCACAATAGAAATTTTCTACTAAGGATGTGTCACATTTGAAAGAAAATTATTCAGATTATGAGTAGGTGTTACAAGAATACCTTTTCACAGGAAAACCCTCATCACACCCACTGCAAGATATTCAAAATATGTGCCTTACAGTTCCACTGCAAGTAATCAAGTCACCCCTCTGATGGCTGAACCCAATGACAGACACGACCTGCTACTCTTCATTTGGAATTTTTTCTACTTCCATTAGTTTAAAAAGTAGAGATCATTGTATAGGATTGAAAGTCAGGAAGGTGACTAGATCACTACCAACTTATCTGTAGCCTAAGCAGGAAAGTTTCCTTTTTGGGCTAAAGTCTAGATCTAAGGATGCTTCAGGTAGACTTTCTGAAGAATAAAACACCTTAGGTTTTGTGAGGGTGCTAGGTATCTCAAAGAACTGACTAGTTGCACAGTCATTCTTTGGCTAGCACGCAAGCTTCGAGATTTGTTAAAGCCAAGGTCCAACCTTAAGAGATGAGGACAACGTGGTGTGTGAAGTCCTCAGTTCTGCAGACTCATCCAGAAAACTGTCCTGAAATATAACTGAAAGTAGTACGTGCGCTGCTGGTAATAACATCAATGATTTTTCCCAGAACATTGGATTTCCTTTATTCTGATAAATCTGTTAGCAGCACATTGATTTTTCATGAAATAAAATCTCAAAGTCCACAACTGTACTTTTACCTCATTACAGTTACTCTTACCAAGTTACAATGAGAAAATAATATTACATATTGAGTTTCTAAGTGATAAATGTGTGAAGCAAATCCCATTTATTAGTACTTTTACTTGCCTGTGAAATGCTGATGCATACACCATGCAGGTTAGGACCAACCCCTGCCTACTTCATTTCACTTCTTAACAACAAACTTTAACTTGAAGTTGTTGGGTTGATCGAGTCCCAGCATAGAGGCTATATGGAGATAACGACCATGAGGTTCAATATGGAAAGTCGGCATATAAGGTACACAAAAAACGGGTGATGGAAAGAAGTCTTCTAAAGGAAAACAAGAGCTCCACTCCTTCTCTTCTCTGGAATAAATTCCTTGGACTAAAAAGCCTCAATGCTTTTAAGAAACAAAAGCTGAATCTTCTGGACTTCAGGATAAGAGACTTAAGGAGCTGACTTTCTACCAGCCCTCATATTTCCTAGAGTCCAAAATTAAAAAAGATATTAACAGTCCATAAAATGGCTTAGTTAGCATCATGCAACTTTGCCCATTTTGACTCATTACAAAATTCCCATAGCCCATTACGTTACCAATAAAAATTATGAGCAAACACTGTCACAAACAAAAGGAAAACACACAACAGTTGCATGTTACTGTTAGGAACCCAGTAACAGATATGCTATAAATAATAAGATATTCACAAAGCATAGAGGCATTTCAGAAGATGTATCCTCCAAACCCAAAGCCATTCACAATCTGTTCCTATATAGCTGATTAGTGTTCTAAGACATGAAAACAAGCTTATATTTTAAATAATAAAGAAACCAAGATGGAAAATCCCTTGTATCATTGGAATAACACAACACCTGATAAAGGACCTGGAGAAAGACAACAATAATGCAGTTAGCAGTGAAACTGCAATTTTTATATTTCATAAATGTTTATTGAGATTTATACTGAGTTAAGAAAGTAAACAGAAATTAAGAAAGCAAATATAGGAAGGTAGCCAGTGAAGACAGTTAAGAGGATAAAGCAAGATGATCCATGATCTTATTTCATTTGGCAAGTAACAAATCCTAGTAGGCAACAGCTTTTCACTGACAAAACTTCTCAACAAAAGCTTCAGTAAGATAAAACTACAGATCAGGATTTTCAAGAGGAAACAGAGCAGATGTTGACTGAGTTGCCATAGAAGAAAGTATGCGAGATCCATGACCATAATTCAGCAGCTCCAAGTATTAGCCCAGCACACCCACCAGTCTCACCACAGTAAACTTCATCTTACCTTTCCTACAGGCATCCCTCAAACCACTGGCACTTAAAACATCAACAAGGATAAAATGTAGCTCTAGACACAGCTTTCGGGTTTTTACACCCAAGCAAAAGATGTCAATTCATAAGCTCAGGCAATTAATAAATAAACAAACAAACATCACACTAAGCATTCAGGTCTGAATAATTTTTAAGTTTCAATCGAGACTGGCCACATCATATTTTCCCTAAATATGTTTATTTTAAGGCTGGGCATTTCACCATGAATACTTTTCCAGTTGCCTTCAACAAAAGCTTTGTTTTCTAACTCTATTTCAGGATAAATAGCAGAGACAAACAGTTATATTACCTCAAGAGTTCCTTTGGCAGAGTAAGCTGCATATGAGTACAGGAGGTCTTGGCTATGAAATGTTTTGGTGTCTCTGTTGCACTGTTGTCCACTAGGATAGAAGCATTCACTGCTGTTTTTCAGAGTTACTGTGTTTGAAGAAGAGCCTGGTAGGTCAAGCAAAACAGAGTAATTTACCAGCTGGACATCTTCAAGGCCTTGGGAAGTCCACTGAACCAGAATTTTCATTGCAATGTCTACATCATCTTCTCTAGGGAATTGTAACAAATCTCTGGAAAAAACACACAAATAAACACCATTTGAGTTTATTTCCCACCAAGACACTTGTACCTTACTATGAATCAGTCTATAATTTTATTCATAATGGATTGTCACACACACAAAAGTGTCACACTTCTGTTTTGTTTCAGAAAATTTCTAATCAACTACGAGACAAAAGCAACTATGTTTTGGGAAATAAAAATAAGAAAAACTATATTCATAGGACACATATCCAATTGATACAAAGAATCCAACAGAAATTATCACAGCAATGGATTAAAAATTCATCTCTCTGGTGCTGATCTAGTTTCTGATATAGCATCAATTTAATACAAAGAATACAATCTGAAGTAACATTTCAGGGACATCAGGGAGGGCACGATGCTGCAAATCAGTTGTAATTATATGTTTGGCTTAAATTCATCAAGCAAAGCAAATTTGCTAAACACCATGGAACTGTTCCCCCCAATATTGTGCTAGCTATCAGAAGGTTCTCCTCAGATTTCCTACCTGCACTGCAGGATTACCTCAGCAAACAGTTTGGCAAGCATATGACATGAGCCTGAAATTATTTTGGCATTGTCTACCAGACAGGCCAACTGAGATTCCACATGAGTTGGTCTGGGCTTGTATCACTGGGTTTATATCACTGTTCAACACCTGCTACCAGATGGGCCATAAGATGAAAATGGTGGTGGCACTGAAGGACCATCCTTCTCCTCAGCAAATGCCAAAAGATATGAGATGCAGAAAGTATTTTAAAGATAACTTCAGAGGACAGCCATGCTGAAGTGACAACTAAAGGCTTTCCCTACATATGTAGGCAAGCACTTAGGTAAGCAAAGCTGGGCAGAAATAAAAAGCACCATTATTTAAATAAAAAAGCACTATTATTCAAAGAAAAAGCACCATACACATGCAGTGCAATAAGTTTATGGGATATTTGATTGATTATGTGAGGACTTTTTACTTTTTTTTTTTGTCTGCAAAGCTCTTAGGACTGAGAACCAAGACTAAGGATCATAGTGGTATTAATTTCCAAGCACGGAGATACTGACACTGCCTCAAATTCTTGTTCACAAACTTTTCTTCACAAAAAAGCCAATTATGTTTTGATGTTTTAGGGTCCTTAACAGAACCTTAAAACATACCGTGGTTGCCTTGCACACACAGAAAAGCATTATTGCAAGCAGCATTTGAGAATCCCACCAAGTACTTTAAAGGCACCCCTGAGCTATTCCGAACCCTGCTGCGACAGCACAGGCAGGATGCTCCTGGCTGAAGGTACCAGCACTGCTTCCACCAGGGTCTGCTCTAACACCAGGAAAGCCTATGACAGAAAGGGAGCACAAAGACTCCATTCTCTGCCCCAACAAAACCATCTTGTGGTTCAACAGACCATTAAAGAAAGAACATCTACTGCCTAGATAATATCAAATCCTTAGAAAAGCAGAGGGTGAAGTTATAACACCTATTATATCCTAGAAATGGCTCAAAAATGGTACATTACATTCAAATGTCCAATGCCCATCATGACATTATATGGGTGAAATAATTATTCCACCATTCAAAGGATATAAAAACACACAAAAATTCTCTTTTTAAAGAAATATGTTGTATCCCAGGCTGCATTGTAACAGCAACGTAATTCATGCATAGAGTTCAAAGTCTTTACAAGAACACTGGACTTATGTTGAAGAGTTCAGAAATTCTGTCAGGAGGAATAACTGACAGACTTAATCTTTTTAAATTATCTAAAATAAGTCTTCAAGCAGTCCACAGGAAACAGACGAGTTAATCCAATCTGTAGTGTATTACAAGTTTCCAATTTCATCTCCTGCTAATGCAATGACATAAACTTGGGAAGTATAGAAATAAAGAAAGTTGTTTGATTAACACAGCATCTGCACTTCCCTCAGGTGACAGAAACATTAATAGAATAAATAATTGAAGAAACTTATCTCAGGCCAATAAGGTTATAGAACACTGCAAGAAAAAGTATTTTTAAATAAAAGGACTTAAGCATTAGAAGAAGAAGATACAATGAGCAAATTGCTCCCTTAGCAATAGAAGTAAAGTTACTTTCCACTTCATAATTAAATAAGCATGTCTTTGAAACTTTGGTGACAACATATCTGATTAAGTTAAAGAAATGAGCACACAGACTATTTACTCCATAATGTCTTTATAACACGTTAAAATCAAATTGCAAAATATGAGCACGACACTATGTTACAATAAATCAGCACATATTAGAATACTTTGATAAGTCTTTTGAACACCACCAGCAAGATTCTTTTTTTCTGCAGATTTCATAAAATTGTTGACTTGCACTTGCCTTTGCTGTAATTCTGGTGACTGCATGGACTTAAAGTGAGAGGTAATGTATGTAATTAAAATAATGAGCTAAAAGTATAACACGTAAAAATAGTATTTCCTAAAACTGACCAAAGTGATAAAGTTTGGCAGTTTATCCTGGAAAAAGCCCAACGCTTCATAGACTTTGTCTACAAATTGTCAATTAACTTGCTTCCTAAAACTTCCAGGGCACTGACATTCATGGTAGTAAGATTTAAGCAGAGGAATGAAACAGGCCCTCAGGATGATTATGTTTCTCGCTTCTGAAAGCAGCTGCATGCTCAGTAGGAATCAATAGCAATGCGATTGCCAATTTCTATTTACAATACTGCCTTTAATAACACCAGCCAAATTTTTGATTCCCTCACATTAAAAAGATACTTTATTCAGCTACTTGTTCTGGTTCAGTCAATAAGAATAACCACAAAGTTAACCGGAACATCTCAGTTGCTGTAAATCTGCATAATTTAGTGAGGTGGAGCCACCACACACTTAAGATTTGGTCTCAAGTTAGAACCAACATTAATAAATATAACAAGTCTAAATAATACTGTGCCTGTATTGGATGCTTTCAAAGAGATTTCCACAAGTTACTTGCCTTTACTTTCTAATACAGATCAGATATTGAACTAATATACATGAGAACAGGAGATAAACTTGTTTCACGAGTATTCTGCTCTATCTCAAATATGCTTGGTTCCTAAACTGGAAAAAAAAAAAGCAAATAACATTGCATTTATAACACTGAAAGCATAATGAATACTCTGCTTCACTTGAATAAGGTAAATTTTTCCCACTTTGATATGATCACAAGATCAAGAAAATGTTCATGAAGATACGTTCTTAGATTTCCTATGTTAACAAGAAGTCTAAGTCATATTTTACTGCCTGATTAGCTGAATGTCCCAGCCAGAGAAGAGCAGCAGACCATGACTGTTGAAGATCTGAAGTCTAAAGCAAGAAAATTAATTTGAAAGAAACCATAGATGTATCTGTAATAAAGCCGGGCTTTCTACATCCTCTGCAGCTTCAAAAGACCGATCTTTAACATACACACGAAACACCCAAAACACAGAAATTTCATTTTCAAATTGGTAACCATGTGGAACATGCAGTTGCTGCAGCTTCATGGAAAGTCAGCTGCTCTAAGAGCACCTTTTTCAACACTGCTTGCTAAAGAAGATAACAAGGTATTGAAAACAAACCAGCTGCTCACTGCTGGTGATACACTGGGATGCTGCTCGAAGGATACTGAAAAATTACAATTGGTCACTTTAACAATCAAAAGATTAAATAATTTAACTGTATGACATAATTCCTTATCAGACAATCCTATTAAACTACCACAAACATCCCCCCAAAAGAAACAAAGTTAAAACTGCAGTAGGATTCTACAAACTTAACCTACAGTCACAAAATTTTCCCTCAAATATGAAGAAATTCAAGTGTGGTTTGGTTTGTGGGTTTTGGGTTTTTTTTCTTTAAAGATTTAATGTCAGTACTGCAATGAGAGTGGGAAATGGTCTAAACTTAATGGCCTATTAAAACAAATAATGTGGATTCCAGTTTTGCAGTTAAAAGTTTATCTAATTCCCTTTTTTCTCAAATTTTGACTGTACATTTTTACTCTTTATTTTCTTCCCATGCACTAAAAGTCTTGATAAAGCAATTACTGGGATTTCAGGTAAGAAATGAAAACAGGACGATTTTTCAGCTTAGTTGCTTTCAGATTTTGAGAGTCACAGTGAATTTCACCAGACAACATTCTTTTTAAAGCTACATGAGATCAAAGTGTTATCTTGCCTAATATGCTGTTTCCAACAGCAGCTGGTAGCAGATAATCGTGAAAGAATGCAAGAAACACATCATATGGGGTTATTATATTTATAGACTTTCTTTGTTCCTGCCCACAAACTTTGTCCAGGTTGTTTTAAATATGTTTACATATGTTCAGGATTTTAGAACTCGTTTCAGTCCATCAGGAGTAGAGACATGGCAGTTTCAGCTGTGCCAGGAGAGTGCACAGCACTTGCACAGATCAACTCCTCAGTACATGCAGTTGCAGACAGAGTATTTATTTGCAGCTATCACATATAGTGTGTACACACAGCAAATAAAATGCATTAAGGAAATACCACCTGCCCAAACCACATCTGCTTAAATTTTAATTACATGTTCCTGTTAATTAGGGTGCTCAACTGGCTGGTCTCCAATCTGTCCAATCGGATTTCCTGTGGTCTGAACTGATGGCCACAAATCCGATTTCAAAATACATTAAAAAAAAAACCAAAACCCCAAACCCAAGTTCAAGAGAGGATAAATATTTGTCAGGAGGTTACAATATGTAGGAGAAGCAGTCCCATGGTATAAACAGTTCAGTAAATGCAGCTTAGTGCAGAACAGAGTCCAGGACCACATTAGGCTCTTCAGGGTACATTGCAAAGCCTCCAGCAACTGCCTCAGAAACCAGATCACTGACAGAAGTACTTTTAAGCAAAACTTCATAGCATTTTTGTATTATGTTTAGGTCCAGATGGGTATTAGGCTTTCACAGGGGTACCTGACCACATGCACCCTCTCCTCTCATAGTGTAATTACATGCACAACAGCTTCAAGCCAAAACTCTCATTATTCTGAGAAGTTTTGTCATGGGATTGAAGAACACTGTCAGATCTCAGCCCATAGTGGCTTTGAAGCTTAGCTATTTAGTACTTTTTTTTTTTTTCTCTCCATACTACAGGACTACTAGGCATAATGCTACTACCCACCACATCAGACACTCAAATGCCTTTCATATTTTTAAAATACAGCTCATGAGGATAGTTCAAATCTCACTTGCCAACATCAGGATACCAGCTAAAGTTGCATTCAGGGCAGATGGTGAAAGGCACTGAAAAATGACTGATACTCTCACTCTCTGCTTCCACAGTTTATTGTAAACCAAGCAATTCACTGTCCCTCAACACCAAACATTGCAAAGTCACAAAGTGGCCATAGACAAGCTTTCCAAAGCTTTCTAAGAGATTGGGATGACAGTGACGCTGACGTCTAGCCAGCATCCAAATCTTCCAAAAGCTTCTGAACAACAGAATGCTTTTATGAGTTCCAACAAGGGTCTAGCAAATGATTGCCCAAAAAGAGGGTAAAAAACAGGACAAGCACACAAAAAAAATCCCTCAACTACTCTTCTAGTCTATTTTAAGCATGGAAGACTTTTGAAAAAAATCTGCATCTCCAAATATCTGTGACTTCTTAGAAAGTATAGACCTTACTTTTCAGTAATATACACTATTCTAAATTGAAATAGGCTCTTTCAGATCTATTTATTTAGTAAATAAAATTCTTCCAGTTAACCCAATCTTTTATCGTGGAAACACTCCCATGGTAAAACGCGATGCCTTCCCTGTTTTAGCATCAGACAGAAACAACATAATAGTATTTTTAAATAGTGTTAATGTAATGGTATGTCCCACATGCTCACTCAAATCCAAGAACTCATCACATTTTAAGTCTTAATGGAAAACTACCGATTACATATTATTGATGGAGAAGGAAAACTTATCAAATGATAGAAGTGTGGCAACTGAAGCAATCATGAGATTTATCAGTTAATCTAATGAGTTAAACTCTGTCACAAGACAGAGTACACAGCCAGATCTACCAACAAATCATCAACTGACATCTGTAGAAAACACCTCAATAAATTCAAGGCACCCAGGTTTTGAAAGGTAAATATCTGTCAACAAGCAAGCCACCTACAAATGCATTACATTCAGAACAGAAGTTCGGTACATGTTCACCATATAGAAATTACGTGAGTTAATATCTGTTCTGAAACCTTTTACTCTGATTTTCAGTAATACCTGATGTAAGTCACAATTTCAGAAGCAACTGCAAGTACAAATTGCATCCCAGCACACAGAAGAGTCTTGCTTCATTCTTCTGTTTATGGTCTTCTAAAGCAGCACAACAAATGCTTTCAGTATTTCATGAATTAGCAGCATCTGCAAGTGCCAGTCATAAAAATCCCTCATCTAAGGTCCAAAAAACATTGCATATGTGCACTAGTGTCCGAGTCCAAAAATTGCTGGGCAAAGAAGTGAAGAGTTTAGTTAATTCAGATCCTTTGCAAGTCAACCAGAAAGACTTTGAACGTATGCAAAATGTGTTATCTGGGCTGTAAATTTGATAGACACTGTTTTGAGTCCATCAGATTTTCAAAAATAAAGACCTTCGTTAATACAGTTTTTATTTGCAGTATGGAAAACGGATGGCAAAAGATCAACATTACCACAGTACTGTATGAATAAATTGGCTATCAACAGAGCACAAAAGTACAGTAAAATGCATTGGCCAAATTGAAGGTTGTTTAAACATGTTAATTTGCAATGGACTATGAGCATGTGTAATCAGCTGAAGTTCTGCTGTCATGCAATAACTTGTTAAATTACTGCTTTTCGATCACTTACAATCATGTAGGCAGTTGGCTTTGATAATTAAACCAGATGCCCAAGAAATGAAAATGACAAAACTGTGGAAGTATTTAAAAATGTTTAGTATAAGCAAATTACTCAAGGGCAGACAGGTAGGCAATGACAGAGTTAGGATCAGAAACCGTATTTTCTGATGCACACTCGTGGGTTTCAACTATCAAAGCATCTTACACTTTAATTAAAATAAACCCACATTTTTTTTGAATTATTTTTTTAAAGCTCTCACTTTTCTGGGACATACACCTTGCTTAATTATCTAGTCTAGAGACAGACTGTCATTTAGCATTTCTCCCCCATCATTCTGGAGACACATTAAAAAACGATGGCAATCACCATCCATTTTCAGAATAGTTAATGAACCACAGAAACCTCAGTATGGAAAACAACAGCTCCAGACCCTCAAATGGGCAATTTTTCAAATCCCAAAGACTGTTAATTCCAGATGGAGAGGAGAGAGGAGATACCTTTTATACCATACACTTCAGCATTAGAAGGAGTCATTGCTGTGATTCATTGTTCCTTTTGGTTACAAGGGGATTTAGGTGAAAGACTCTCCTTGTAGGAAAGCAAGCAAATCTTGCTTCTTCCTAACACTGAGCTCTCAGTCTTCAAATACTTATCACAAACAGGACAGATCTACCCCTTCATACATTTCTTGGTTTAATAGGGTAAAATCTTTTTAACAGATGAATTGTCTCTAAAAAAGTTCTTTCAAAATGTATACAGAATATAGGGAGATAGCTACAAAAGAATCCTTTTTGCTTTATTTATTAAATAATCTCGATTGCAAGAGGATCTCTCAAAATCATGCCATTTTCTTTCAGATACACTCATAATCAATCTCTTTTTTCTTATTAACTTCCACAGTTGCTAAGTTTCAGTCAGAAGACATAGGTTGTCCTCTCTGGTATACAGGACTCTGTGTGTGTATGACATAACCTATAGCTTTGCACAATTCCATCGAAAGTATTAGAAATAAATTTGTACCATGTCTGAAAATATAATAGTGTTCTGTACAACTTAATCTAAACCTTTATTTTGGATATACAAGAATATCTTAGCCTCTGTTTTAAATACAGCAACAGGAATATCATGTTCTTCAAAGTTTATAGATGCAAGTATTTGACAAAGGGAATTACTACTATTTTCTCTTAATGCAAGAACTGGGTCCCAAGCTGCAAACAACTGTGCCCTGCATTTTTCCAGCCAGTAATGATGCTGAAGGCAACGCTTGCTGCAGCTGAAGAGGGACAGCAAAAAGATGATACCCCACCTTGAAAGCGTTTGCATATGACCCTGCATTCACAGGAAGAGCACTGATCGAGCCAGACTTCACAATGATACCACCTTCCTTTCTTCCCAGACCACAGGGAATATGTCAGTGTCTCAGTAAAGTGTGACTAGCTGCCTAATCAAGTCCAAGCAGTACCTTCTACTGTCAGAGACAATTACGCTTACTTACAGCGAGACCATTTCTGCATGGGTGTGAATAGCAGTGGATGTTTCACTAACACTTTTCTACACGCACAAAAAAATCTATTGATCAAAAAACCCCAACCCCTTGAAACCTTGCTTTTTATATATAAAAAAACCCCGCTGATCAAAAAACCCCGATGTCTCAATACCGCCCAACTGGCAACATGTTATTCCTTTCAATTGCCAATCATTAGGTTACACCGTGAACTGTAAAGCAATTAGATTGAATGCCGGGTGTTATTCTGACAGCACTGGACATCTTTATTTGAACTGGATGATTTAACTTTTGAATAATAACCCAGTTCCCAAAGGACAGTGAGGAATTAAGAGGGCATGCCAACTTGAAATCCTAGAAAAACTTTGCAATGCTTAGAAAAGCTACCTATTACTTGAAGATTTAGGATTACTTGGAATTAGGTAAATCCCCAAATAAACGTTTCATTTTTAAAACTAAAAGAAGGTAAAACCTTCATTTTATAGCAGGAATCTCAAAAAGTTAACGCTATACACAGGAAAGCCTAAAACAGGCACAAGGCAATGCCACGTAACCTCTCTATTACAAGCCTCATTTTCTTATCAGTATATGTTAATTTACCAGTGCAATTCTACTGGAACTGGAGAGATTTCTAGTTGACATCAGCTTAGATGTTTTATAAAAATATTTAAAGTTCCATCAGGTATAGTAGTTAAAATGAAAACTGAAGATTAAAAAAAAAAAATTACAAAAAGGGAGAAATAATACAATACTATTTCTACATATTTCTGGAAGGAAAATGTTATCCTGAATGTCATAGCACATGGTTTAGTCCAGACACCCTCCATCAAACCAGACAAACTGCATTTCAGCTGAATTTGTTTTTATCTGAAAATACTGACATCTTTGAACTGACCCTTCACTTTTAATATACAACTGAGGAAATCAACACTGGTAACCAAAACAATGTCCTGAGGTTATTTATAATGTACCACAAATCAAATTGCTTGTGGATACACAAAAAGCTCTCTCCAAAGAAGCAAGCATAAAATCTTATGAAGAGAGGATTGGGAAGAGACCACAGGAGATCATTTGATTCAAGGAAAGCCAGCTCACCTGATTGCCATTCCAGGAAGATGTTTTTCTGCCCTGTTCCAAACATAGAAACTCCTTGTCTGTCCTAAATAATCACCCTAGATATAGTTGCCTTTGAGCAACCTTTTTTTCTCCTTTCCAGCACCGATTTTGAGAACAGACTAATCTTTCTCTCTTTGCAACAGTGGTATTCCATATTTAAGGATTGCTCTTATGGCCTCCCCTCATCCAATCTTGTCTTAAGCCAAGTGTCCTCAGTCTTTTCATTCAGTTCCTCAAGAGCCCCTGCTCCTGAAATCTGACTGCCCTTCCTGATCATTTCTGACCCTCTTCCAGCATGTCCCCACTCCTCCTGAAGCTGAGCTCCAACAAATGCACTGAAAATGAATGATTAGTATCCAATTATCATTTGCCTCCATAAAAGTCAATTATTATTCCTCTGCTGTCCGTTACTCTAATGTCATCTCCGTAACTCTCCTGTAAGTTCAGAGTCCTTTAGCTCTGTTGACCTCAGACAGGCCTCCTCATTTCACCATTCATTTCCTGCAAGAAGGAATGGCCCTCAACACATATATAAAGTAGGTCATATTTTCAAAGTGCTAAGAATCCACTGTTAAGAATGGATTTCTCTGCACCCCCTAACAAAAAATCCCCCCCAAAATTCCCACATAAATAGCTAAGCTTAAGTACAGGACTTCTCAAGTTGTTGCACAGTCTGCCTCATACCAGACTTCATTGCACAACACTCAGTGTTCACGGACAGCAACCTGCCCTGGGATTTTCAGTGAAGCGAGTCCCCCCAAAACATCTAGTGGGCTACAACTCAAAAAGTAAATTTTACAATGATTTAAACTAGAATGATGAACTTTTTAAAGTAGGTAAAATTCAAAGTATTTGTTTACGCAGTTCTAAGCCTCTACCATCTCAAGAGTGGAGCTGCTTTGAGTTTTGGCTTCCAAAGTCATGCCTCTTTTTGCAGTGAGAATCCTGGAAGTCTGCTCTTAGTCCAGCAAATTTGCAATCACTCTCTCTGTTGCAACCACCCACACAGTTCACTTTAGGTCCATACAAAAAATACCTTCTTTCAGTCAGATCTAAGGGCCATCTATCCACTTCATTCCTCTCAGCAGTCTTTTGTGTCACAACTAGTATATCCTCATGGGTCAAGTTATGACATCTAGGCCTCCAGGGCAAAATGTAGGTGTCCCAGTGCAGAGTCTGCTAGAAAAGTCACAGGAAAGGGACATCACCTGCTCCTCTTCCACTTTCTCTTTTTACACTTTTTGGCATACAAGAAGCCCTCCTTTCACTTTGTAAGCCCAAAAGTGTATCTTGCTCCCCCCCCATTTTCTTGCCTGTTATAGACTTCCCTTGGACTTCTGGCACTTCTTTATCCAAAAATAAAATGAACCACACCAAGTGGCCCAGGAACAGTGGGTGGCTTCATGGAATAATGCTTAAATGGTTTAACTCATTTGCAGCCTCTCTTACGATCTAACAAAAATGTCAAAGCCCACATTTAAGCAAGCAAAGCACAAATAAAAGACAAAACCAACAGCAATATGCAAATGTTCAGGAACTGAAATCAAGGCTGAAAAATGCCCCCTAGTATTAAACACATTTTAATGTGCAATCACCTGAATTGCTTACAAATAGGCTATTGTAGTGCAGTGATGGTTCAACCTGCAGGCTGGAGGGGGGTGGCTGTTGCTAGGCAGTAAAGAGGCAAGTGCTTGATTCCAAAGCTGCAGTATCAATTAAATCTTGGGAAAAGAAAATAAAAGGCAGAATCATTACATAACAACGGTAAATTTTGGTACATTTTCTTCTCTCTTCCTGCAAAGATATTACGATTCCGAGTCCAAGTTTGCTCTTAATGTGGTGTTAAGGAAGCTACAGACAAGCACGAGGACACAAAATAGAATTCAGAAACTACTCAGCAGCAGATGAGGTTTTCACTGGGTTTGCACGTACAGAACATGGTCATGTTATCCACACCGCAGAAAATAAATATATTGGCATGGTCATCCTGCACTGTTTCTTACATCTCCTACAAAGACTAAGTAATTTATTAAACTATCCACTAGCTGGAAGAATTCTGGGAGGCAGATGGTCTATTTGTTATTAACATGACACAAAATCTCGTATTCTTGCTAACAAACTACCTACATGGGTTATGCAGACACAACATTTCATCTTGAGTTCCTTAAAAATCTGTGACATTTACACATATGACACATTCAAAGGACAAATACAGAAATGGAAAAAGTAATAAGGGGTTGGAAGTCTAAATATATTTAATCAAGCTGAACCACACAGAACAGCTTTAGATTTTTTTAACCAGGGGAGAAAGAAGACGTAAAACCACAACTTTAGCAGGGTAGCTACAGTCAAAAATTAATAAGTAGAAAAAAGGCAAAAATTGACAATTATACCTATACCTGAAACAATAGGCACTAAAACACAGGTATCTGTAAAGTCTATGTTTTTGAGAAAGATTAATTGAATTTTATTGGAAATCCTCAGAAAACAAATCTCCCTTACTTCGTAAATATGGGAACACAGTAACATTTTCAATGCAGACTAAGGTGCATCCTACCCTTCACCTTCTTCCTCCACCTGCCCCCAAAAGGTTCAGATTAATGGCCAACATCGTTATATATTCACTGATGCTTTCACAGCAAACAGAATTCTGCCAGAAAGAGAAAAACTCAAAGGGCTTGACGACTTACACCTCAGAGCAACCCACTGTAATAGCAAGTTACACATCTGTTTTAATAAACTGATTGAAATGACACGAGTTCACATCCATACATACACATTATTTTAAAAGCTGATGTTGTGTTTAATGGGAAATCATTGGAGGCTTCTACTTCTCTGCAGTTTGTGCCTTCTGAAGGCACAAGCAGTTCCCGTAACTCTGCTGACACAAAGCAGTAACGCATCACCCCAGCACAAACTGGCAGCTCTCCCCAGCCTCAAGTAAATTACACCCAAGTGCTCCTTTTAAATCAAAATATATATACCTACATTTAGATCAAATCCTTCCATTTCTTCCAGGGCAGAGACAAAGACAACTAAGATAGGGTTTATTGACTTTGGAATTTTGGTTAGATGCTTAATCAAGTTACTTTTAATTTAAACTTCACTTTAAGTACAACTACTATGAGGCCTGAACAGTTCAGAGCATGTTAGAAGGCAAAAAGGAGTAGGAAAATGACATTACTGTGAGCCTTGCTACTGAGAAAATAATGGTCCAGAAATGCACGCAATATTAAGTGAAACAAATTGTGAATTTTATTCAATCTGATCACCAATTAAAATAAGTTTCACATGTGGTTAAGCTTAGAAATTCACTTTATCTGAAATCATTGTAACACAGAACACAAGGGAAGATGATAAGCATATTTTCAGTGAAGTTAATGGTTTTGTCACCAAAATACAATATTATCTGTCATATTTATGTAAGCAATATTTTCCAAATACAGGATTTAAGAAAGCAAAAAGACCCAAGCTTCTATTTTGAATTGCATGTGGGAGCACCTTTTCTATACACTGTTTCCAACAGCAAATTTCCTCAGCAAATGGCAGTAATGCTATAGCAATGCAGTCTTGCTACACAGAGTGCATGCAAAAAGGCTACAGTCACCCAAATATGTGCCAGTCACTAGGAATTAACATAAAGGCCTTAAGAAATGGTTATTTTAAAGAAAATTCTTTGCTTCTCATACTTTTTTTTTTTTTTTACCATTCTTTGTTGGAGTTTCTACCATCTCTCCTCATCCCCCTCCTTTTCCCACTACGAGCTGTCCTTTGTCAGTCTTTGATAGCTTCACATCTGCTCTCTTACTTTACCACAACTCACCCCTGAAATGTCCCTTGTCAACTCCAGCCCACTATTCCACCATAACACGCTGCTCTATGTACTAAATTGGTAGGATCAGCAAACTAATAATACAGTGTATTTGAGCCTGGGGAGTGAATAAACAAAGAATTCAAGGAGAGGTGGTCTACACAGGCCTCCCCCAGCCCTTTGTCCTGCACATCAGGAGAGAAAGAGGAAATACCCCAGAATTATGGGCTTATAAAAATAATCTATGGACAATATCCAAAGGGTGAGTGGGGAGAGGAAGAGCCTACCTGCTGGAAGAGTTTTGTTGCCTTCTACTCAGGTTTTAAAACTCTAGTTAAAAGTAACATGACCTAAGATGACTCTGCAGTCCTATGTCAACAAGTTTGCACGCTAACAAAAGATACAAATTCTTATAAAAATGAGTGAAATCTTTTTCTATCTTGATAATTAGGTTCTAAATTTTATTTGACAATATTACTCATACATTTCATGACTAATATGCCACCTCTCTTGGGAGGAACAAAAGAGCAGCTTATTTGAAGGGGCTTTTTGAAGAAAAAAGAAAAATCATTATGAAATGGCCCTATTATCAAGAGGCAGATGTGAAAACTTACCAAGTTGAGAAGTGGGAAATTAATATAATCTTGCTCTGCATTATCTTATGATTTGTTCACCTTGGCCACTATATTAAGTTATGTAGTTTAATTATACATTTATATGAAGAAAACAATAGCTTTATAGCTTACAGTATTTATAGCTTACATTGCTAGGATGCATTTCTTAAATCATCACCAAAATTACCCTCTCTAGGTATATAATTAGTATAATTAGAAGGAGCTGGAAAACCTGGATTAATCAAATTACCCACTGCAAATATTTATTTATTTATAATGATGGTTAACTTCAGAGCCCCAGATCCATATTTAGACATACAACATCTTGAACTGGAACTGGTAAGCACTGAAAATTAGGTCACATATGTAGGAGTTTTGTTAAAGTGTTAAGTAGCTGGTTTAGAAGACTATTTCCTCCTCATTTAAAAAAAAAAATCCTCCTGCAGAAGACTGGCAAGTCAGCAATGTGATGTGTTTCTGACTACAAAGAGAAGTCATACCTTTTGGTACCCAAATGGTTTATCCTCTTCTACAGCTCAGGCCTCAGCCCTAAGTCTCAAGAGCCATACTAAATGCTCTGCCTTCCAATATGGTGCTACTTTACCAGTACTGGAAATTCACCCTATAAACTCATTCATCTCCAACTGCAGCTTTTTCCACTAAAGGGATTATTGTCCCCAGTCCTCCCCCACCCTTTTGCCCCTCCATCTGAAAACTACTGTTTATTTAGCTCTGTTGATGGAACAAGGAACCCACCTCAATCAAAATATGTTAGGTTTATTCAAACATTTTAAACACTCTGTATTTGTTAATCCAGCTCATTAACTAGCTACCAAAATATTTTTCAGCAGCAAGTGCTCTCTATAAGACTAATTATAATTAGTCAATCTTTTAACGAAGCAGACTAACTCCTACAACTAAAGCAGCTTCCAATAACCAACGTATGCTTTTATAAAGATACATCTCCATTGGTGAATGAATAGAAAACAGTACAGTAAAAGGCATTCAGAAGCACTTTGTCTCTTTCTATTCGTAGTTCCAAAACAATGATGCATGAAATAACGATTGTTAATATACAGGTCTCCACATGCTACCAAGTTAAGGATAAACCCCGAGTCAGATTAACTGTAAGAGAAACCTATCCACTTTTCTTCCTACAAAAGTGAAGGTCTCTTACATAAACATGTAATTTTAAAGAAAAAATTAACAATTGCATTTTCATTGTTCAAAAGTCAGAGAGATATAGAGCTACCTAAACCACTAGGCATAACGGGTAAGCCGTGCACACATGTGTGCGAGAGCATGTGCACACGTGTGTGCGCAGCAGCAACTGCTGGGACTGGAAGAAACCCGACAACTGCTGAATCTGTAGCTGTTATTTTTCCAGTTTAAGGGTGATTGCAGAAACACTGAAGATTTCAGTGCAGCTCCTGAAGACAGCAAGCAAACAAGATGTTCGCAACACAACCTGCTTTCTCTACCCCTGTACACTTCTACCTGTGGTTCAACTTGTCTCCTGCCAGATGAAGCACAAACCCCAGGAGATAGCTACAATAGGCTGTTCCTTCCACCAGGCAGGGACATTCACCAAAGCCTGGGAGAAAGCCCCACAACAGCTTTCAGCTGTTCTTGGTTCCCACTTTAAAGAGGGGAAAAAAGCACACATTAGGCTGTCCTGCTGGGTAAACTTAGTCACCCATTTCTCTGGCTCTCTTTGTAAACAACTGCTTTAGCAATGTAGGGTCACAGCTGCCAAAAAAGCAAGAAGATTGAAAAAGGGAGAAAAATAAACATTTTATTACCAACTGAAAAGTTGAAGTAAATAAAAGCAACACCTGTTTTTTTCCATTTGCAAGGGTTAGTCTTCCTTGAGTATTTGAACACCCCGAAGGCCTTTATTTGTGAAGACAGGGAGAAACTACCAAGCCTAATGATGGCAGTTTATGACTCCTTCATGTTTTTTGGAAATAAGACTATTACAGGAGCATTATCAGGCACACACACACACAAAATAAATACATAAATTTAAAATCCACTAGCCAACAAGGTCAAAAATTTACTGTAAGCTCATAATATAAAAAAAATCACAGGATCACCTGTCATACTCTGAACTCTGTCTATCTGGGTTAATTACAGAAACTTATGGTACTACGTGAAGGGTAAAGTTTAAATTAATCAAAGCCTTTCTATGTGTTATCTTCATATTTATCAGTTCCACAACGTGACAAAGACGCTCATGTTACAAAATCCTATCAAACAATGGCACTTACAGAAAGCATTATTTGCTGTAGGCTTCAAAAGTCTTCCAATGCCAAATCCAACTGTAATTCTCTCTCACGTTACTCTTGGGATCTGCCCCATTCAAAGAGACATCTGTTTCTACCAGAAAATACATTCCTGAACCATTACCATAGAAAATTCTTTTGAGTAATCAAACCAGTACTTTGCCTACCTTCCAAAGGTGGAACAATGACACACAAAGTATTTTCTTCTAGTAGCCTACCTTAGTAGATAACTACTGAATTTTTATACTTCTTCCCTATATAACTGAGAACTATACTAAACCCAACACCATAGCTATCACTTACAAAAGAAGCTTTGAAAAGCCTGAAATAAATAAAGGAACATCATCTGCTTACCCACTTCCAAGCAAGTATTTCCAGTTATTACAGCTCAGATCATCAAATAATTCCTGCTACACATAACATTAGAAACATTATTAAAATTAAAGGTTGCAGTTGTCAGCTGATGCATGCACAACAAATATGGCATCATACAGATGATCATAAGGAGACAATATGTAATGAGTTATTTTTGAGTGGGAGACTAGCAATAACACATGAATTTTAATATGGTATTTTTTCTATCTCCTAACAGGGGCACTTTGAGGAAAAAGTGGTAGCTGAGAAATTCACAAGAGTTTTGGGATTCTTGACTGTGTCAATGCTGTTATTACTCACAATACCCAGAATATGTTTGGCACATCCCAAAAAAAGGTCCAGTCAATGTGTCATATATATAAAATACAGCTTAAAGCCATTTCATAAACACAAGCTGGAGCAGAGGAGCAAAAGCGCAAGACACAACAAGCTGCCAAGATACTATTGTCTATTAACAACTCTCATTTTAGGCACATCAATGTAATGTGACAAACTATTGGCAAGATTTTTACAGAATAAAATTGCTATTACTGAGACAAGCAAATAGTGGTTGAAATGTCATGCCTGGCTCACTGTGGAGCCTTTCCCCCAGCTTCATTCTCAAATTCCTATAGAAATGACTACGGCAACAAATAAAAAGTTTCTAGCCATGCAAATCTATTTTTCATTTATCTCAAGTCTTTGCTCCTGGAATCGTGTGATATCAGATTTTCAGCTTTTATTAAAAAAATATTTTAGCTCTTAGGATTACAAAGAAGAATGTGACAGAAATGCCCCAAGAACACTCAGCAGTCAGATAACAAATTCAAGAAGTATTCCTATTTAATGTAATTACTTTCATTGCTTGAGCAAGTAACAACAGAGAGAAGATTAATCATTTTGCCACATGTTGTTGGCAATTTTGCTTTATGTGATATTAAAAAAAAAAAAAGGTATGAGACAGTTGCTCAGAGGGACAGCTGTCCCACACTTCTTTGATCTGACCCTTAGCAAGCTGCAGCAGCATGACCCAACCTTCCCTGCGCTGCCAATGAAGGGCAGTTGCTCATTGCTGGCCAGCTCTGCTGCCTTTGAGGTCCCTTCTCTTGCGGGAGCCTGATTACAACTCAGGGGATTCATCAAGCACAGACCCACTCCCTTAAATACACATAGGATTAGGGACAGGAATGGATGCAGCCCTCCAGCCCAGGCATGCAATAGCAGTTAAAATAACTAAAAGCAATATATGCAACAGAAATATCCTTCAACCTCATGCTGGCTGGATAAATTGCTGCATGCCACCATAGCATCTACGTTTCTGTAAAGAGATGGAGAAAGCCAAGGGCATCTGGAGTACTGCAAACATCGGACCAAACCCCACTTTGATCTACAGCGATGAGAGGAAAAAGGACATAAGACAGGAATAAGTCCCACTTGCTCGTTCTAATATAACTATTCTAAACAACAAGAATTCTATTCTGGAAAAACCCCAGGCTAACAATTTAATTTCTGACTGCAGAGATACTACCTTGTTAAATCAACACTCAGCAAAAGGCTTTTACTTCTTTGTGTAAACGTATCCTTAATCCTTTCCTCTTTCCCCCATAATAACGCCACCAGATGAAGGGCACTTGCAAGAGAAAGGACAACGAAAACCACAACCCCACCTATGAATTTCAGCTCACTCCAAACAAATAAATAGAGTTTAAAGCTATTGTCTGCCCTTAACCAAAGGGAGCATTTGGCACAGCTGAGTAAGGCAACAGCGAGCAGTACACATGGTTACTGGGGAAAAAAGACATGCAGTAATGGTTTCAAGAGGAATAAAGTCATTCATTTGAAACAGTGCTGAGAATGTAACAGTAATTTATGTAGTTAACAGTTACATTCTTAGAGGATATCCAGGTGATACAAGATTCATTCTTTTAAATACCATTTCCTTCTTGAAACAGAGAGTAACCCAAGGAGGGTATAGTTTTGTTGTAAGCATTGTATACACTGTAAAAAAAATTTACTGGGGGAAAAAAAAGGAAAACTGTTTAATTCTTTAACTATCTGCTATAGTGTGACCCTGCTAACTTAAGAAGCAGTTGAGCAATTTTGATGAAAGCAGAAGTTGTATCAACTGCAGCAAGAACTCTGAAAATCTGAGTGACAAGACTCCTAGTTGTGTCTGGAAAATTCCCATCTATTCCTTATTCACCCAGTCCTTTGGCACTGAGTACAGATGTTTTCTTCTCCTGTTACTTCTGACAGATTAAGTGATTCCAGAGTTGTCCGTAATTAATTTTGGCATGAAAGTAACTACCCTTGTGCACTTTGGAAGACAAATGAAATGTCAGAGAAAGGCATCCCGGAGTAATTTGTTTCTTGCCTTATCTACAAGAAACAGGTGTAATTTTTTAACCAGTGGGATAGGACAGCACAGACAGTAGCTCGCCACTAGTCACTTAATAAATGTAAACATATAAGAAATACTTTAAGTAGTAAGTACAGGGTAGGGAGAAACCCAGAAATCAACCAGTAGAACAAAACAACCTGACTCCCCATTCAAACCCTAAACAGTCTTTAGGTGAGTGTTACACATCTGAGCCATTCATTAGGTTTAGAATCTGAAAAGAAGCAGCCAAGGGGATCCTCCTGATGATGGGACGGGAGATGAACAGCCACCTGGGACCTGCGAGCCATCCTCATCCACACCATAAATTCAAATAGGTACCTAAAGTGCAGGTGTCACATATATCACTGTCCCATATACCTCTGCCTCAGAGCTCAAACTATTAATCTAGCTCCAGGGCTGGCATTACAGTCTGAAGCAAGTCAGGATCACATGAGTGCGTGATGATGATGCTGCTTTTGGTTCTCTAACCATCATGATACCAAAGTGCCTGCTAAAGACAGAACCAGCACAGTTTCTGCTTGGGTGTCTGTTGCCTTTGAAAAGCTAACAGAGCCTTGGCAGAGACCATACACTCAAGATCAAGCAGAAGAGAATGTCTGGCAGAGACATAGGGTGATGTGCAATAGGGATGACCGAAAGGCCCACCCCTTGTCTCCCTTCCCCAGGAAGCAAGGTAGCAGGAGAACAAAAAGCCACCAGCAGTGACAAAGCCACACAGATGCAGGCCAGGCTCCCAGGATGTCACTATGGGATTACTGGATGTACACTTTGCTGTGTTAGGTGGGATGCTATTTATTAACACTAAAAGTACACACCTGTCATCCCCAAGCCTTTCTTGTTTACCTCACCTCTCCCCTATCATCTTAAATCCTGCTATTCTCTCTCTTTCCTCAACTGAAGATTACTTTTGGTTGTCTTATCAGTCTCCTCCAGACTGATAGTTTCAAAAGCAGATATATCCTTGACGTGTGTGTCTGACAGGTTTGGCCTCACTTTTTATGACACCTGTGCTGACAGCACATCACAAACACAGATACATAGAACCACATCTGAATTTCTGTAACCAGAAAAAGCTTTCTTACTTTTATATGAAGAATTCCACTGTGACCTTTCCACTGGATATTAGTTATCAATCTAGCAAATCTCGTACGGTTAGAAAATGCTAGTGAGTCAGCCAGTACAGATCCAAAAGGTGAGCAAAAGTCTTCATTTCAGTCAATAACTGAAATGAAAATATCAACTGAGTATTAATTAAAAGATGGTACCCTTTTCTCATCTCCAAAATGTTAATTTTTCAAATTTCAATCAGCTTTTAACTGAGCAGAAAAACAAGGGAAAACACCGTTTTCCCTCGCCCTCAAACCTCTTGGAAATCAGAGTCAAAACTCTTACACAAACAGGCCAATATTATTCTTGGACTCAGTAAAATGAGTGTCTTCCTACCTGACACTATGGCAAAATCCAGGCTCTAACTTCAAGACCCAAGAGATCAAAAAGAAGCTGAACAATCAACGCCTCTTCCAATTTAAACTTCTGTGAGTTGCAGTGCTCCTCCATCCAAATCCTGCCCCTACTTCAAGTATAACAAGCACTCATTCCAGTTCAGTATCACCTGAACACAAATGGTCTTAGCAAGAAACAAAAATAAAACAACAGAACAAGCAAAAAAAACCAAACCACAACTTGAACAAAAAACAACCAACCAACCAAACAACAACAAAAAAAAAGCCCAAAATATTAATAATTACTCCAGAGTAAGTGAAGAGTGATCTAAGAATTTAGGATATCAGTTTGTCACCAGAAAGTTAAGAAAAGCATGGCTGTCTTGATTCAGTGCAAAATGACTTTCATTGCCCATGAAGTTCACAAATGATCAGACAGACACGAGTCAGTCATGACATAGGCAGGGAGGGGAGTCTACCACAAACATCCTGGAGACCAAAATTTCTTCCAGGGAAAACTAAGACACATTACCTGGAATAAACGATTTCAGAGAATTGAAAGAGGCTGTAATTTTCTAGGGTTGCTAATCTGATACATTCAATATCACTGATTAGACACTGAAAAACAGAATGAAAATTAAAGCTTTAAAGAAGTGTACTACAAACAATTTATTAAAACTATTACCAGAATAATCTTACACACAAAGAGGGTATGATGAAAACTGGAAGAGGACATACAACAACTTCCCTAGGTTTTTATCAATACCATGTTAACTTCAAATTTACATGCTACAATGACAACGCATCAACTAGTTATTATATTTGTGTTATATTTGCTGGTAACTTCCCAAGTTATTTACCTGAACACAGCTGATTCATTAAACTAAGTGGGGGCTTTGTGTTAGGTTTTTTTTTTAATTACTAATTTCAATATTACTAAAGGCAGGTAAAGGGAAGAAAAGACATCTGGATTTCAGATTTATGGATCAATGAAGACAGTTTAGCGATTACATTATCAGCTACAAAATAAAATCCCTCTGAAATCCATAAAGATCTAATGTGTATTGATAAAATATGCTTAAATAGATTAAAAGAACGTTTCCAAATAATGTAGAAAGCTTGCTTCTCTCAAAGCAAGCAGTCTCTTGGATTTGGTGTGTTCAAGTAACTCCTTGAAAACTCCCATTCGCCCCAAATACAGATGCTGCTATACACAGAACTTTCTCTGATTGTCAATAAATTTTTTGGTGCCTTAATGCACTACTTGCCATCACATACTTTTTGATAATGTAATCCAGTTTCAGACAGAACGAGGAGGACTCCTACTGTTGATCTCCCCAGCAAGCACTAACTCAAAAGCTGGCAACACTTCCCAGTGCTCCATTGCACGAGAAGGATATGCAACAACCAACCTCTCTTCTTTTAAGTAATCTGTTTTGAATTTAGCCATATTTTAAAAGAATATGAAGACACATTTGTCATCATTTTAAAATCAGCAGTAACAAACTAGTCTCTACAAATTTAAAAGAGGACAGCTACTTATTAAGAAAATAGCATAGTGCAAGTCAGCGATAAAATAAGCTTGTTTTATTAAATAAGGTTCTTTATTAAATTAATTAAATGTTAAATTCTTAAATTAAATATTTAATAATTTAATTAAATATGCCTTCATTTTAGATTGACACTAAAATCACTTCTAAATATCGTTGTGGACACAGCTCGTTACTGCTTCCAGTACCCAGGCTGCATGAAAGTTTGGGTTTGTCCCTGAAAGAATTGACAAAAATAAAACTCTTTGGTGATTAAAAAAAACCCAAACTGGATTATGAAAGTGGCAAACCTCCCCTATGACAGAAGGCCAAAAGTTTTCTTTTGAAGGAAGCATCTCTCCATCTTCTTGTAGTGTGGCTCCACGCTACTGCAAATGACACAAAGGCTACTTCAAGGTATTCCTCACTCCAGAGATCTCACATCTGCCACCACAAGCAACTGCATGCTCTTCCCCCTCACCACCCAATTCAACTCCTCTTTTATGCAGAATTATCACCAAAAAAGATAGATGAAAGCTTTTCCTTTTTTTTTTTTTTTCCCCTTTCCCCTGTAGTACAAATACTGAGAAGAGCATCTCAGCAACATTTAGGAAGAAGTGATGCATTTAGATGGTTAATGAAAATACGCATTTGCCTTAGAAAAAAATACTTTGCAGAAGAGCCAGAAACACTTTACCTCAGGGCATAATACAACCGTTAGCTGAGCCATAATTACTGACTGTGAATTCTTACAGTATGCTCTGATGCGTTTGGCATTGGCACGGAACAGGAGGCAGTAAACTAATTCAATTACATGCCTGATCTGGGAAGTTTATTGATCTTCAGAAGTGGGATAACTTGCATGGTCTTAACTAGGAAAGTTAAGAGGATGCTGAAAATGTCTACTGTTTATCTTCCTGCCTTTTTGTTGCTGTGCTTTATAATTAACAGTGTTATGGGTTAACAGAATCCCAGACTGGTTTGGGTTGGAAGGGACCTAAGATCATCTAGTTCCAGCACCCCTGACATGGGCTGGAACACCTCCCACTAGATCAGGTTCCTCAAAGCCCTGTCCAACCTGGCCTTCAAGGCTTCCAGAATGGGACATCCACAGTTTCTGTGGACAATCTGTTTCAGTGCCTCATCACTCTCACAGGGAAGAATTTCTTCATAATATCTAATCAAAATCTACCTTCTTTCAGTTTAAAACCATTACCCCTTGTCCTATCACTGCATGCCATGGAAAAAAGTTCCTCTCCAACTTCCCTGTAGGCTCCCTATAGGTACAAGAAAGCTGTTCTAAGGTCTCCCTGGAGCCTCCATGTTGAACAACCTCCAATCTCTCAGCTTGTCCTTGTAAGAGAGGTGTTCTAGCCCTCTGTTCATCTTTTTGGCCCTCCTCTGGACTTGCTCAAGCAGGTCCATGTCATTCTTACACTGGAGGCTCCATAGCTGGACACAGCACTCCAGGTGGGGTCTCACAAGAGAAGAGCAGAGCTGCAGAGTCACCTCCCTTGACTTGGTCACACTTCTCTTGGTACAGCCCAGGATACCATTAGCTTTCTGGGCTGCAAGTGCACATCTCCTCAACCAACACTCCCAAGTCCTTTTTTTTCAGGGCTACTCTCAATCCATTCATCACCCAATGTGTATTTATGCTTGAGATTGTCCCTACCCATGTGCAGGACTTTGCATTTGGCCTTGTTGAACTTCATGAGGTTTGCACAGGCCTACCTCTGAAGTCTGTCAAGGTCACTCTGGATGGCACCCACACAGCTTGGCATTGTCCGCATTCTTGCTGAGGGTGCCCTTGACCCCACTGTCCATGTCACCAACAAAGATGTTAAGCATCACTGGTCCCAGTACTGTTCCCTGGAACACCACACATCACTGGTCCATACTTGGACATTGAGCTGTTGACTGCAACACTCTGAGTGCGACCATTAAGCCAATTCCTTATCCACTGTGTGGTCCATCTGTTAAATCCATGTCTCTGCAATTTAGAGACAAGGATGTAATGCAGGACAGTGTCAAATGCTCTGCACAAGTCCAGGTAGATGATGTCAGCTGCTCTGCCCTTATCTGCCAAAGCTATAACTCTGTTGTAGAAAGCCACCAAATTTGTCAGGCACAATGTCCCCTTAGTGAAGCTATACTGGTTATTACCAATCACCTCCTTATTTTCCATGTGCCCTAGCACAGTTTCCAGGATCTGCTCCATCATCTCGCTAGGCAGAGAGTTGAGACTGAGGAGTCTGTTGTTCCTCAGGTCTCCCCTTTTCGAAAATGGGGGTTATGTTTCCCCTTTTCCCACCAGTGACAACTTCATTGGACTGCCACAGCTTCTCAAATATGAGGGACTGTGGCTTAGCTACTTCATCTGCCAGCTCCCTCAGGAACCAGGAATGCATCTCATCAGGTCCCATGACCTGTGCACCTTCATGTTCCTTAGATGGTCTCAAACCCATTCTTCTCCTGTGGTGGGCAGCTCTTCATTCTCCCAGTCCTTGTATTTGCTTTCTGTGATTTGGGTGGTATGGCTGAAGAACTTGCTGGTGAAGACTTTCAGTGAGAAAACTGGCTTCAGGAGTGCTTGCTCTGCTATCTTTCTCTCAGAACCCACATTCCATAACTGAGATAGAAATTAGCAGTTTCTCTTAAGGTGTAATACCAAGATTAATGCTCACTGGGTAGAATTTAGCATGTCACCCAATATATTGCTGCTGTTGAAAATCTAATTTCATATTTTCTCAAATGGAATATTTTGCATCATCAATGTGATATAAGTATGAGGTGTCATAAGTACATAAGTCAGCAAAATTATTGTTAGCATTTTGAAAACTTAATTTTTCTTCACTAGTCTTTTTTTTTTCATAGAAGATGACTGCCATCAGGATGTCTGCTGTGACATGTTATCGTGGCTGTTAGATTTCTTAGTGCTGACAATAGGGGGGTTTTGCCATGTTTGAAGTAGCAGCATTGCAGTCCATCTTTATAGATTTTATAAGGATGTTGATTCTAGTTTAATGAGCATCAGAGAGCATCTGGCAATTACACCTCTGAGGGAGGCTAACTGATAAATTAGCAGACCCGCTGCAGCAAGGCTGGTAAAATCTAGTCTTTAAAAACAGCTCTCAAATTCTCTCTGGTACAGATGAAAAAGTTTACAAAGAAGCATTTGTTCCTTTACTTTGAAAACCATTAGTAAAACCATTCTAGAACAAAAACTCTTCCCATTTCTGGCTCTTCTCTGAATCAGATTTACCCTGCTGCAGTACTCCCCATATGGATATGTAGCTGTCCAGTAGGACAGTCCAGATGACAAGTAATGATAAAAAACATTCACATAAAGTCTCAAATTCATAAGTATATCTAATAATACTCAAAGGCTTCAGTATCTTGGCTACAGTGAAGAAGCAAAGATCAAAACAACCCAACAAGTAAACCAGCCTCACAGATCAACTGTTTCAGTTCCATGTATTCAGTGTTCTGTCCAGGGAAACACGAATTACAGCCAAGAGCTGACCAACAAAGAGAGACAGAGCAGTTCACTAGTGAACTAGCTGTATTGCCCCATTCTGATGCTTTCTCCACCACAGAAAGAACAGTTCAAACACAAAGTCAGAAATTAAAGCCAAATTTAAGAAGCAAGAAGAAAATAGGGAAATATCTAGCTGAATCATGCTGTCACAAGCAAGTTTCTAGTATAATTAAAGGGACCTGTAATTCACAGGATGACATTATTAACAATGTTTTGATATCATTCAATTCTAAAATGTAATTAATCTGCTGTTATTACACTATGGATGTGTGATCATGTATAAACATGCAAATCATTTCAAGTATTTTCAAATTATCTGCAGAGTGCCAATGTAGAAGCTTACCAAAAGTTGACTTTTTTTCTTATGGAAGGGAATAAAAATGGGCTACCACATTTGCCAGGAGAAAAAGCTGGTAGAGGGTGCCAGGAATTGACTGGGGCAAGTAAATTGTCACAGGAGGGTGTTGACACGTCAGCTAGGAAGAAGGCATGAGAATGCATCTGCTTACACACAGCTCTACAGTCAAGGGGAAAATGTTCTACGGAATATGTAAAAGGTTTTTATCCAGCATTAACTGATGCAGCTATATTAGGGCAACTGAGAAGCATCTACAACTAAAAATCGGCCTAGTGCACTGTGCAAGTACAGTTCAAAGACAAGGTGCTCAACAAATAAAAAAGGAGAATAAAACTAAACAGACCTTTTCATCCAGCAGCAGTAAAACTATAGGGCAGAAAAAGACGTTAAATCGCTTAAGCTTGTTGCATCAACAAACCATATCAGAAAGCTATAAAATATGTGTCTCATGGTAACCATTCCTATGTAACACACTGCTAAATAATAAAGTGCTTGCATCAAAGTCAAGTTGAACCCACATAACGACTCGCCCTGGGGAACTCCGGCACCGGCTGTGTGCAAAGGAAGAAACGATTATGTGAGGAATGCAAAGCCACTAGAAAGTAAAACAACATATAGGTGCTACAGAGGAAAAGCAAGAAACCACAGAGGGGATGGAGCGCTGGTTAGGTAGTAAAGCAAGTAAAAAGCTGTCTTAACTAAATGAAAATATCGTCCCAGAAGATGAAGAGTACTCCATTATTTTAGTGACTGTTGAGCACAGTCAGCAGCACACTGTGTTCAGCCGCCAGTAAGTGCAGCCTGAAGTGTAAAAGTAAACTATGGACAACAGCAAGGTAAACAGACAGAGGTCTGGACAGGACAATAAGACAATGTTAGAAATAACTAAATAATGTCCTGTGTGTATTTTCACTTTCCTCTTGGCCACCTGAGCATTCAGGGAGCTGCACAGATAGGAAAGCTGGTGAGTTTGAATAGTGTTAACACGCTTCTGAATCCTTTGTCTGAAGTTACTTAGATGTTCAAATAAAAAACATTTATTTTTAGCAAGATATGATTGAATTTGTGCTTACAGAAAGAAAAAGCACTGATTTCTAATACTGAATAAACACAGCTTATTGCAAAATTGTTTTTACTTCTCACTTCAGATTTAGACTCTGCAGTAGATGACATTTATGAGAACTTTATGGTACTTACATTCTTAGCTTGGGTCTCTTATTCATATTTGGTCCCATTTACTAAAATTCTTTTATCTATCATATGCAGGTGTAAGATTAAAAAAAAACCAACCAAACAAACCAACCCCAAAACACACAGGCACACAAAAAAACCCCAAACCAAAACAATCAAAAACCAAAGCAACCAAAAACCCAACCAACAAAACAGAACCACAAAAAACTCACACACACATAGACACACACACACACAAATCTCACAAAAAAATCCCCCTGTCCTAGATAGTGCAAAGACTTTTAAGTACATTTTATTGGGCTCCTATAGGACTAAGTAGAAGGGAGATTTCACTACTGCCTGCAGTCTGTTCCTAGCCACACTAGGAGCTTGTGTTGTGTCGAGGCAATCTTAAAATGTTATTACTACAAACATAAGCTTTGAAAAAAATGTTAAAACATTTTCTTTTGCCTGTGCATCAGACTAGACATGAGAAATTTCACAAGATGCTCATTTCTACTTCTGCAGATGCTCAAATACAAAGCTTTAAAATGAACACTGGATATTGACTGTAGACAAGTCAAAAAGTGTCAAATTTTTCCTCTTTCAGTGAAAGGTTGTTCTCACAAAAATGGATGTTAGTTCCTGATCTCAGGTTGACCAACTAAATGAAAATTTCCAAAATGATTCTATTAATAGAGTTTAAGTCTCCCTCTTAGTGGAGATTCAAATATTTGTACTATAATACCTCTGTAAAAACATAAATTCCCAGCACCTCAGCTGTCTTATTCCTTCCAATAGTAATTATTGAGGGAGTTTAAAAACACAGAAAACCACCAAAACAAAATGAAATAAAGGCAAAACAAAACCCTAACACGTGAGATGAACAGAGCAGCAGCACTTCCTTTCCCCTAGTATAAAATCCAATGCTTATTCATAAGGGACTCCAGGGCACAGTGTGAAGCATGTTTTGGCAGCAGTCACAACGGCAATGGAATTGGTACTCTGAAGAAACAAAACATTTTGCATTTACAGTCTCTTTGCTCTTCTTTAACCTTCAAGCTGCTTTAAAGAACAACAAGATAATTTTTAATCTGCATATTACATGGCATCAAAATAGCACATCTCCAAAGCTGAGAAAACATATGCTGTCAAAGAACAAAATGATCGCTTTGATTCTAATACCTGTGATAGTAGCATGATAATAACTACGTGTGACAACTTCTCCCTACTCTCAAAATAATTACGGCTCTCTAGAATTCAACATCTGTGTTACCAGATGTTATTGTCAGCCACGTAAGCAAAAGCACTGCAGAAACCTGGCCAGCATCCAGAGTTTCTGTCTCAATACCTCAGCAGATGCAGGTGCTTTTCAGTAGTCCAATATTAGGATCACCAAGCCATGGAAATCTGCTTATGTAAACAAGAGAACAGCATCACACCCAACCAGGTTCAGCATAGTCAGATTGACATTTCTGCCAACCTATTAGGAACTTGGATCAGTTTTAGCACATCTGACACAAAAACCGGTAGTGTCACGACATGTTTTTGAAAACACATTTCCAGTAAGTCATTTTAACCATAAAATTCACTTCCATACACAGACATAATATGTGCCAGCTGGATGACAAACACACTATTAAAAAACAAGCATGCGCAGCAGAATTTTAAAAGATTATATCAAACCCATAAATCACTCACTCTTAAGACAGAACTTATAACTTAGCACCAAACTCCTTGCCTGAACAGGAGGATTTACATATAGTGCAGCTTTTATGGAAGAGTTTTTCTTCAATCTATAGACTTCTAAACTGCTGCAATCTGAAATCAAATTATCTTCAGTAGGGAAGCAATCCAAACTTTAGCTGAACTTTCTAAGGGAAAATAAACATATTTAAAATGGAATTAACTGTAGCCAAAGGATAACAGTCTTTCAGAAATGTGCCTGAAGCATTTGTGAAGCAGAAACTTTTTGTTATAGCACTTCTTAACTATTAAATCAACAGGTTTAATGCAAAGCAAATAGGAAGAACAAGTTTCTTTCTACCAGTGACTCCTTCACCATTTTGTTTCCACAACCAGCCAGAGATGAGCCTGCTATGTCCTATTTGGCCACACTGTCATTGGTTCTCAGGCCAGCCCAGGACATCCCTTTCCCAGGGACACCCCTTTCCCAGAAGGGGCACAAAGCATTTTGGACAGCACCTCTGGCTGCTGCGGCATCTCTCCACTCCCACTAAGAGGGATATACCTGGCTGGAAGGTCCAGCTTCTCTCTTCCTCCTCAGTAATACACTGTGGATCCCTAAGGGAAGCAAAAGCATTTTGGGAACCATTTGACTACCGCTCTGATGGGATCATAGAAGGACACTGCTACGAATACAGAAGGGCTTTTCCTCAGTCACCCCAAAGTGTTTTGCACAATCATCTAACGAGGTCTAATGTGTGTTGGGGAAACCTAACTCAGATGTGAAATACTAACAAGAAGAGAATTTATCTCCTAGATCTTAGCACAGAGCTGTGCAGCCAGAGAGGCGAAGTAAAGCAGATTTCATAGCTGAAGAACACACACAGTGTTTGATACTTAGACATAAATCTCTATAAGGTAGTGAATGTGTATGAGCCTAAGTATTCAGACACATAATTAAGTCAGAAATCATTAGGGCCTTCACGACAGCAGGACTCTAACTCTACAATACTACAAGTCAATGTTTTCATTATCAAAATTCTTTTCTGTGCATGTAAAAATTATCTGTCAGAATTATTTCTCGGTTCAAATACATCTTATAAGCTCTTCACCTTCAAGCAAATTAAACTGAAGTGCCCAATCATTTTTAAATGGCTTAAGTAGTAAGTGTTAGGGGGTTTGCAGTCTCTGAATAATTCTGAATGTTCATCCTTTAACTTGAACTTCAAAAATTACCGTTTCATTAGCAGCAGCAGCTTCACCCTCCTTCTAATTCTGTGCTTACAATGTTCTCATTTTATACAATTGTGCCTAAGTGTGCATTCAGAATTTTAGTAGCCTAAAAGCTACACGTGCAGGCATTCATTTTAGGAAAACAAAGGCAGTGTTAATACTGGTTATTGGCATTTTAATGACTCAGAACAGAGGAATTTGAGTTCAAGACTCAGTGGCCAGTGTATATACAGCTAATAAAAATATTCACCAGCCCAAAGAGTTTCCAGCCTACACACCTGACAGACCAGATTTTTAAAACCCCTACTTTCATGGTCTTATTTATTTTGGTCCTTCTACACAAAGAAATATTTACTCCATCAGATTTCAAAAAACAAGTGCATATCAATGCTATAAGCAACGTAATTTGATCTTTTGGGGACCTGTCTCCAAATTGTGTGTAGCCATGGCTAATTTTCCTTTTTTTTTTTTTTAAGGAATAAAAACAGAAAAAAATTCCCAGTGTGTTGCTCCCTATTGCTTATGTGTGCCAAGACACGCTAGACTACTCATGTAACAAAAGAAAATATTAAAATGGTCACACTGTTAACCATAAATAATTAAACATTAAATAAAATACTGTCAACAATCGTGTAAACTCATAATTACCCTGGGAAATTCAGGAAAATAAAGTCAACTAATCCCTTATGCTTAAATCTTGTGATACAATGAGAAAAATTCCACATAATATTCATGGAAAAAGGAATTTAAAGTAAAATAGATTATTTCTTTAAAGAAGGGTCCAAACAGCATGAACTCACACTTTTCTGATTCCCAGTGCAGAGTAATGCTCATGCCTGCCTTTTGTGTAGGTTTTTTTTCTTTTCTTTTTTTTTTTTTTTTGAAGGGCAAAAAAAAAGGTAATTAATCTGATGAAATCAAAACATTATCATAAAATACATATTCTGAAAGGAATGCAACTAAGAATACCATCAAGGAGTCTTTTTTGTCTACATCCAATCTTCATTTTCCCTAGATAGTTAAGCTTCCTCTGGAAATTTGAACTATCAACTACAGAGATAACTGTTTTGTGAAGCTGTACTTTAATGTTAATTTCCATCTATTCCATGCTGGTAAAATACAGCTTTTCCAGTAGGTCTGAAAGAGGGTAAACAGGGAAAAGGACTTCTCCATGGAGCTTTCTTCTACTCATACACTCAGAACCATATAATTACCTTCAAGCAAATACTTGCTTTAATTTTTCATATCTAGTAGAATATGATCTCTCTCAAAGTTAGTGCTCAAATAATACTGTAAGTAAAAATCATGTGATTTTACTATTTATTCTCAAATATTTCCAGGGCAGTTTAAATACTGTCTCAACAGTATGCTAACAGAGATCGATTATCTCCCTCTCAGCTATAATAATAATGAGCAAATCTTGAATACATTCTAATGATGCCATGATTTGAAACATCGGTGGGGGCAAGAAAAATAAGAGCTTTTCTGGCAAACTTTAATAGCATTCCAAATTGAAAAAGAAACTAATACCCTGTCTGTAATACAAAAAAGCATAAAGATGCATCTTCTAGCTCGAGGTGAATCTGAAAAAAGAACACTAATTTTTACTATCAAGCCATCTATCTAAAGGATTACAGACAGTTCTCTGATGTGCTTTTGTTACTTCTGCAATAGCTGCCCTGTCATTCTCACTAAGGTCACACTTTCTCTTTTAAGCTATCTTTTTACTGCTTTTATGACCACTATTTACATGTTGTATCATAGTCTGGCGTAAGAAACTAGGAAATTATTCGTGTAAAACTACAGTAAGCCTCATGACAATTACTGCCATCCTTCTCTGTGTAAAATTACTTTCCCCTCATTCTAGAAGAAGTAACAACTTTTCCTTTGGGGTAATAGATCTTGAATTACTGGTGGAATATCACCGTTTTCATCCCAAAGTCACTCTTTATGAGTGGCACAAATATTCAAGACTCATCTTTAGATAAATTTATTTTCTATCTCTACTGAGTTAAGAGTCACATAACACAGCCAGCAACCAGTGTTTAACATACAATAAATAAAAGGGGTTAAAATGTCTGTATGCACCAAAAGATTCAGTATATAACCTAATCTTAAAGTTAATTCTTCTTTGGTAGACTGGATTATTCAGTTACTGCCTTTCATATGCAAACATCCTGAATTCATTGGAGGATAAAATTATTTCTGAGTGTGTAAAGAAATTTATCATCCTCTGCTAACAGGTGCTGCAGAAATGTCAGCTGATCTTACTGGAGATGAAACAAACTGTACCAGATCTCAAAGACTGTCACGTGTTTTGGAGAAATGAAGCATCCAGGAGAGAAGATGGCTCAGATGAATTTCCTCAGAAGTCAGAAGACATGAGTGGCTTCATGCTCTTTGCCTATCTCAGCCAGGACGCCCTGGAAGGACCCAGGGATTTCCCAGAGGCAGTTCAGGGAAGGCCACTGAGGAAAGGCCACCGAATAAAAAAACATTTTAGATTCACTATGCACAATTACACAGTCCTGCTAGAAAAATTTTGATGACTCACAAAACAATCTGAGAAATGACCAATTTTGAAGGTGCCAGGGAGGCAGCATGCCCTGCTGGGGCAGGGAAACCTGCCACAAACATAACCCAACAGCTCTGCCCTGGAGCTCTGCAGTACAGCCAAAGCACCAGCAGAAGCAGCAGGCACAGCCCAGGCTGGTCACTCTTTATTCAGCCAGTACCTTTCTAGGCCAGGACAGCTTTTCACCCATTTGCAAGACAACACCGTATTCCTCCTTGTGTGTGTGCCCAAGTGCCCCATCTGTGCCTGGGATGCAAAGAAGCAGCAGCACCAGTCGTTCCCCATGAGCAGCTGATCCGAGAGCCTCAGCCCCCGAGGAAAGCACAGGGTCAGCGGGAGTTTGAAGTGTGGACCTCTGGGCACCACAACAGCCTCCTTAGCAAGGCAGGGACAGCACCAGGCAGGAATGTCCCTGAAGAGTTTCTCACCCGAGGCCTTAATTTGGTGTAGGATAATTTGATCTTTAATGTCAGTCTTAATTACTTTAACTAAGGGGAAGGGATCCAATCCTCCCGCCAGCATTTCCTTCTGGTTATGACTCATTCTGATCCAATTAACTGTTTCCCAAACAGCGAGACCTTTTTAACTTCAAGATAAACTAAGTCAAGAGAAAATGAAGGAGACAGAAGAGAGACCTAAACCTCTGTGACCGTTGCCCTTCCTCGGGGAGCTGCTGGCCACCACTGCCATCCCTATGCAATTCCTGCAGTGGCAAAGCTGTAGAAAAAGAGTTGGATTAATCCAGCCATGATGTGACGAAAGCATGTAAAAGCAATTTCCAAATCTGTAAGACTAAAGCAGGATTTAATTTATTTAGCTTTGTATTTCTAAAATAATACCAAATGATTCTTGTTTTAACAGTCTGTTTAAAAAAAAAAAAGTTTTGCTAGTGGAGAGCTGCAAATCCCAGATAAAGCCCGACCGCCTCGCAGTGCTATAAACAGCGTCGCGCGCCTTCCAGCAGCCCCGTGACTGCACCCGGCTCTGCCTTGGCTCCTGCGACCGCCAGAGCCCAAATCCTCTCTTCTAGTTCAGTTTGTTAAGAGACTATTAATATCAATCCCTCTCAGGCATCCTAGCTAAAACAGCTCAGTAGTAAAGGAAAAGAAGTGGTAACTCGAAAAATCTAGAAGTATCCTCTATGAGATTAAGAAGTATCAGATTTAGGAGTATCCTCTATCAGATTGAATTATGATTGCCTTTTTTTTAGAAGCCAGTTGATGAAGAATTGCAGAATCCAATCTCATCTGACTGTAGCTGACAAGAGGCAGAGGCCGTCAGTGCAGGCTTGAGCCTTTGAAGTGTATTTTAAGAACTGCTTTCTTCTCTGCCAGAAACCCACGTGAAGGCAGCAGGACGGTTAACAGACTAGGGCCACACCACCACCAGGACAATCGACTGGAGTGCAATATTTTTGATCTCTTTTATTATTTTTCATACTTTACTTGTTAAGTTATTTGGCCCATAATGTAACAAGACTGAGCATATGCTGCATTAAAAAGAGTTTAAAAAGAGTTTTTACAGGTGCTGTGGAACACACATTGAAATCACCTCTTGTGTTCCTCCAGCTGTCGTCTCCTGCTCCGGGTCCTTGGAGATACAGACACCAAAACATGAAAGCTATGTACCAACACTCAGTTCCTCAATGCCAACTGCATAACTTTATTGTTTTAACAAAAAGCATATATTTGGAAAAAAAAAAATCAATCCTATTGCCTTGAGAAATTCAAAAAAGGGGATCCCCATTCTGGGTTTGTATCAGAAAGCAGGATTTTTTTTCTTATTGTCCTTGCACTCTGATGAGGAAAAAGAATGAACAGCACTACCTACTGCAGAACATTTTCCACATCCAAAGTATTATTGCTTTTCAAACCTGCACTCCAAGATCTTTTCTGTACATGTAACAAATTTGACTAATCTCAGTATGCTTCAATACAATCTTTGAAAAGAATGATTAAACACAGAGATTGAAAAAAAAAAAAAAAACACTAGAAAGAAACCACCAAATGGCCTCACCTCACCTTTTCTATCCCCCCCCTCACATATTTTTCTTTGTGTTGAACACTATAATGACAGCTTGGCTAAAGAACATAAACAACATAATAAAGTCATAATGAAATCTGTTCCATTCATCAACCTAATCTGTGCTGTGTACTTTTGTTTTAAATTTAATGGTTGATCTTTCAGCCATGGGTTCTTGTTGTATTTGTTTCCCATACCAGACTAAGAAGCCCAGGAATTTATTGCCACGGGGAAATATTTCTGCACTGTGATCAACTAACTTAATCTTTTGGTTTATATGATACTTATTTCAATATGAATATCAAACTCAATATGTGAACTCAAGCTCGAGTACAGCAAGTTCCACATCAACATGAGAAAGAACTTCTTTCCTGTAAGGGTTACAGAGCACTGGAACAGACTCCCCAGAGAGGTTGTGGAGTCTCCTTCTCTGGACACTTTCAGACCCGTCTGGATACATTTCTGAGTGATCTACTCCAGTTTTGTCCTGCTCTGGCAGGGGGATTGGACTCAATGATCTTTGGAGGTCCCTTCCAACCCCTAACATTCTGTGATTCTGTGAAGCCCTCCCAGCCTATTTTTATTTCTCATCAAATCCTAAACAAGTAACTTCTATGAGTTGAGGCCCAATCTCTGGTGCAGAAATGTGTCCTTAATAGCTCTCTGGTCATTTATAACACAATCATCATAGCATTTTGAGTTCTTAAAGTTGCAAAGGAACTACGAATACAAGAAGTACTTCTGGCCCTGGGATCAGAACAGCAAGCAGGTTTCAGCCACGACCACAAGGAGTAGTGGTACTGAGCACCAGAATATTTGGCAGTTTTGGTAAGTGTCGTGTAAATGACAGAACTTCAGGTACTATGCAAAATTAGATCTACATCTTCACATATGCACAAACCCCCCATATATATATATATTTATATAGCTGTCCACTCATTTATATTTCTTTCTATTGGAAACAATCTTTACAAAACTTACTTCAGTTTGGTTTTTTTTTTAAATAAGTTTTACACGAGAACAGAAGGAATATCTGTATTAATTTCCAAAACACAACATCTTCTCTTTGTAGTGCATAGGCAGAATAATTCTGAAACAAAATCCCCCAGAGGGTCTGTGCTAGGATTTTGGGGAACTATGCAGACTTAACTTTTTTTTTTTGTCACAGGATTTAATTTTCATAAGTAATTTCTAGAAATATTAGCAAGGAAAAACAAGAGTGATAATATGGAACAAAGCCATTTGTATTTTTAAGTCACTATTTGCACTGCTAACAACACAGCAGCAGGTTCCATTTGCCTTGCACTAAGCATATGGTGAATAATTCAGCTTCTTGCTTTGTTCCCTACATAGCTGACAAGGAACAGGAATTTTATTCATGACTGCAAGGCCTTTTTCTAAGCTTGTCTATATATTTAACAATACACATCACAGGGCCCATCACCTAGGTTTGCATTTATTAAAAATAAAAGCATTCAATAACTATTATTAACAAATGTCCATGAAACAAGGAACTTCTCCGAGCTACCACCTTGTGCTCGCAAACAGCACTCAGCCAGCTATTTAAATGATTAAATGCTCTCAATCTGCACTGCATCAGTCTTGGCTCACATGGCCTTCAACAGGAAACAGATTCCAGAACCACTGGGAACATGTTCTTGCCTTGGCCACAATCATAACTGCAAATATGCAAGATTTCTGCTGAATCACAGCTGCCCTGCTGGAAACAATTTCCATCGAAGGCATACTGACATTGTCATGGACTACTTATCTATTTTGAACTATCAATCCTTCTTCCAACTGTCTCCTCTCCATGTTTTGGAGAAGTCCCGGGCTTCTCCAGTCTAAAGGCTCCAGTTTGCCACTTGAACAGAAAGAAAAAGTGTTATTGCACAGAGCATAAGACAGGTAGTGGATAGTTGAGTCAAGGTAGCATACTTCAAAACTTTGGTCATTTGGTCAATTCTGTATTACATAGAAGGATTACTGCATCAGTCTTCAGCCATACCCTAACTTCCAAAGGAAAGGCGTCCCAAATTATTTCCTTTCTCTAGACCCAGACCTCAGAAAAAATACTACAATTCCTATAAACTCCTCTCTGAAGAACTTTCTGAAATTTGCTGAAGATAAATCAATCTTTGATGGGGCCCTAACCCCCACAGCAATAGCGACGCTTTCCCTTAAGCCTCAATCTACTTAATTAGCCTGCTGGCTAACAAAGTTTGGGCACCCATTCAAAAAGATAGAATGAACAAAACTGCTGAATGTTACCTGCTCACTGCTGTTAGCATTATTGTTTCCATTCTGTAAAATAACTAACTTTCACAAAGAGATTAAGCTGGTGGAAGACTAGACATTGCTTTAGCAGGAAACATCAGCACATAAATGAAATCATCCAACTAGGAGTATAAATCCTGAAGTTTCCAAGAAACAGGATTTCCAAGCAATTTTACCCTTCAGCCATTTGAACACTGTTTTGATAATGACATATCAATTCACTTGTTATTTTTCAATTTTATATTTCACTAAAAGATAAAAATAGCAGACCGAGAAAATTCCATCTAAGTGGAATATTATAACCTTTTCAACTTTGAGAAAATACTCCTAAAATAAGTGGAGTATTAGTCAGTATTTTAACTCGGACAGAAACCAGGTCATCAGGACATCTTATGTTAGCAAACTGGTATCAATTACATGTGTCCAAGGGAAACATCAGCTTAGGCGAAGGATGAGACTTCTCACGTGTTAAACACTGCCCATTATTGAGACTGAAACATCAGACCTACCTACAGACCTCCAGCATTATTGAACTTGATGATTGTACACTGTACTCTAGAAATTAAAAAAAAAATAAAAAATCCAAGTTGTTTAATTTTGAAAAGCCTAACACTGTGCAAGTTCCAACACTACTGGGGAAAATACCCAACTTTTCATTGGATTTCACATTTCTTTCAGCATAGCAGCTACTAAACTTCAGAAAACCATCAGCTTTCAAAGAGAATTGAACTGAGAATAAAAGCCCCTTAATGCAAGACTACTGTAGGAGACTATTATTAAAATTGATTATTATTTAGACAATATCAATTTCATTATCTCTGATCGATTCCTAGCAATGCTCCTTAGTAGCCTTGAGTTACGAACGCTGCATGAACAGTAACTTAATACTGCACAATAAATTGCAGTCCTGCAGCTCCCAGTAAATTTGGTAACAGCCTGACTTATTAGCAGGCTTCTAGTAAATAGCTGTCATAGGTGCTGACTGTAAGGAACTGGATGTCAAAGCACCACCAAAGAGGGCTGAGAAAAGTCTTTCCCCTCGAGGCTTTGTTAATTTGATTTATGTGTACAGGCAGGGAACTAATTGCTAATTGTTGTAGCGCATACCATGGAATTGCAGCACTCCACTTAAACGCCGTATCTCAAGAGTACCAATAGACTTCAGTTTTATGCTTTGCTGATGAGAGATGCATCTTAAACAGGAATTTGTGAGCGTTGGGTGCTTAAGAAATTTTACAAGAGAACTCTTTGCAACGCCTTGTGCCACCATCTCCTCAGAGAAAACAGCCACCCTCTGAGCATGCTGTATGGCTGAGAAGTCAAGAGCCAATACAGATAACTCAGCAGGAGCAAACTCTTGCAGTTGTTTGGGCAATTAGTAAATAGTCCATGTACCCAGTGCCACTAATTAAATTGTTAAGGGTTTGGTTTTTTTGGTTTTTTTTTTCTGGAAGGTTTGTTTCTCAGTATCTTTTTAAGTACATCCCTGGAACCACTAGTCAAAATTGCTGATCCTCCTCGTATTGAGTTGCAAGGACTGGACAGTGAAGGACAACTGTTTCCAATTTCTGCATCCTGTGGTATTTCCCCATTGGAAGCAATTGGCCTAAAATGAAAACTGGTTGTCATCTCAGCAGGCTGTGTGCTTTTTTCCTTCAAATTCTTTCTGTTAGGAGAAATATGGTTTGGTTACATTTATAAAACTGATGGATGGTAAGGCAATGCAAGTAAGTCTTTGGCCTCTAAATACTGGCTTTTAGCAAAAATTAGTCTCAAAATCACTCGGAAATGTCTAGTCATGTATTTCCCTTTTCCAGGTAAAGTCAAGCACAGAGTCTCACCACTCAATAAAAGTTTTTTTAAAAGGTATAGCTTTTTAAAATCCATAAGAGTTTCACCATCCATTTCAGTTTGTCATGTTGAAACATGACAAACAATCTCCTGAAAAACTGAGCTTTCCCAACAGCTCTAAACATCTATAGACAAAGAGGAAAGTGAGATGAGCTGGGGGCAGCCCAGCAAACAGGAAGATTTAAGGTACCACCAGTCCCTCCCTGATCCCTCTGTTACCCCAAGCAGGCAGAAGCAAGGTATTCTAGACCTTTAAAAATCAAATTACTCCCTCACCGATGCTGGCACAGCTCATTTCATCGTCTTGTAGGAAAAGTAGTACTTGTCACTACTCAGAATTGCTGTTCTAATTGAGACTAAATTGTCCCACACTCTTCAGCATGCATGGTAAAGAGATAAGATAGCTAATGGCCATGGAATTGGTTCCATCTCTAAACCAAACCACACTTCTGCTATGATGAGTTTGAGGCAGCTTCAGCAAAGATCATCTTTAGCTTTAAAACAAGTAAGATTATTCTTATACTTGCTTCTTGCAATCCAAAAACAAGTGATCAGAGCAAAACTCATTTATACTCTCCAGCCTTTCAAAAACTAGTGTTAGTTCTTCTATGAACATGTGAGGTGCTCTACCAACACACAAATGGTGTAAGAAAGCACTCCAATAGGAGAAGTTCAGGTGTCATGTCCTGTTGTCAACTTATGCAGAACAGGGCTGTGACCCACTGCCCCCTGCATCCTGCATAAACCCTCAGCAGTACTGAGCTGTCCCCCACCCTCCCCTCTCAAATTTCCACCCTGAGCCCCTGAATGTTGCATTGAAACGGACACTATACCACAAAAAATGGCAGATTAATTAAGAAATAAAAAATATTTAAAAAAAAAATACAAAAATTCCCAATTAGCTTATCTGTAAATTTTGCTATTCCACCAAATACACTTCCTGGAATTCCACGTTTATAAGGAAATACTCCAAAGCCTCATTCTCCATTTTCACACTGACATTTGATGTCTACCCAGGAAATCACATACAAGACACAAATCCTCCGGCTACTCTTCTTTAGAGAGGTCGCAGAGTTTCATCAATCTCACTTTTATTTTCTTACACCTCAAAGACAAACTAAAAACTATTGTCTTTCATGAGTTTCTTAACCATTAAGTTGTCCCAATTGTGATTTTCTTTCTATTTTCCCTAGCACAGAACTGTATGTTGGTTTTGAGAAAGGAGCAGTAAGAAGCCATTCGTGTGGGCTGGACAGATAAGGAAATTTATCATGGGACTTGTTACTTATTAAGCTGATGTGACATAATAGAGCTTATTGGATCTAGTTCATTACTATATCACACTGGTGTATTGCTTAGAAAAAATATTTTAAGGCAAAACTGTGTACTTCATTTACAATGGACACAGTTATAATAGAAAAATCAGACTTTACTATAAATGATTTCCCAAATCAAACATTTATATATTTATATATTTTTA
>JANIJG010016516.1:94734-118362 GCA_024611175.1 Megaceryle torquata
GAAAACACAGAGGATTACTGGGTCTAATTGTGAAAACAAATCAAGTGAGAGGAAAAATTGTTCTCAGTGAACCACAGGGTAGATGAAACATGAAACATGTCTTTTCAATGTTAAGTAAACCATAAGCTAAGACATTTCTTCAAAAAGGCAGAGGAATTTTATAAGCATATGCTGTAACTGACCCTGACAGGAACAAATTTACACCTCGTTGTCAAGCATTATATCAATATAATGCTTCCTTCTTTCATCTACAGAAAACCCAATGAAAGAGCTATGCTTGGCAAATAGAAAAAAAAAAAAAGGCAAATTGAATGGAACCAAAGAAAACTATAAAATGGACAAGCCTTTCTATTAGCACCTCTGAAGTACAGAGATAACCTATTTTTTGGTTAAAAATAAAAATAAAGAAAAGAAAAAGAAAAAAAAATCGTATTTGACATAAGTGGGTATCTGGAGCCTAAATTTATCAAGTTGCTGTTCCACAGATACCATTCGGGTCATGTGGGGCATCTTTCTTCCACAAAAGACACCTCCCCATGTTCTCAGAGCCATTCTTTGCTGGGGAGATAGCAGGAGGATAAGCAGGAACTTTCACTTGTTTGACATTACTCTTATCTCTTTTCAAAAGAGGCTTTGTACTTATAAATACACATTCAAAATTATCATGTGAATAAAGAGAATCCCAAGCGATTAAAGAGAGTGTGGGAATGAAATAAATCTAGAGAGCTCGCTTTGCTCCTGATTACTTAGGAACATGCCAATATCCATTTCCAAAGATGTAGTAGGCAGGACTTCAGACATACAGTAAGTATCTGAGACTGATAGGAGGAAATAGGATGAGCTTTGTTGTTTGCAATGCATTTCTCAACTGTTGGCATGACAAAAACCAGAATTTGCTTGTGTAAAGGGGATGCAAAGATAACCAGCCAGATCACAAGCAACGCCAGCAGTGGTCCAGGCCAGCAGACGTACCAGCAGCCATGCAGACGTCAGGATGTAGCTATTAAACAGTAGCTGTTCACAGGAGTGGGGATAAAAAGGGCCTTTCCTAAGGGAAACAGTCCCGAGAGCACACCTTTCTCTACTGATACCCTTCCTTGAGAAGGAGTGGCTCTGCTCCTGCCTGGGACAGCAAAGACAGTTTTAGCCAAGCAGTAGCCTGGAAATTTAATTCAGCCCACATCTCCAGAACTGAAATGTTCTGAGAAATTCTAGGTTCTCTTTGTTCGTTAGGTCTGTGTTCCACAGGACTTATCTGATTAAAAGGGTTTAAAGCTTCATGTTTTCAGCAGTGCCGATTATACCTGATCAGGGACAAGAAACACTTGGGCATGGAACTTTCTCACTTTCAGAAAAAAGAAGTAGTAAACTCCTTTTCTCACTTCATAGGCACTTCTGTTTCTTCAGCCATGACCGCGTAGGAGAGCTGCTGCTGCTGCTGCTGCCTACTCTCCCAAAGCCCTTTGAAGAATTAAGCTTAAGTTATGGATGGCACCAGGCACCAGTGACAAATCAATTCTTGCCAGAGATGGATTTAGGAGATTCTGCAGGTGATATTACCAGCTGGAAGAAGGAACAGATATGCCTCCAAAGGACAGTTAGTTACAACTAGATGTATTACGAAGGGATTTAAACCTCCCTATTGCTTGAGGCAGGGAAAAAAATGACAGTGAAGAAAACATTTGAGTGAGAATATACAGGATGAAAAGCAGAGTTGAAACATAGGAGCTGCTCTGTAGACTGGATGAAGAGCAAAGGCCCTTCCATCTGTGTCCCCCCTCCAATCTTAATCATAACAAAATACATCCAAGAGGACTGTGCATCTAGCAGTAACCAGGACATGTGAGTGTTGAAAGGAATTACAGAGTAAAGGAGAATGAGGCTATAAGAAATTTAAAAATAATGTCTGAGAGAATCAACTAATCTGACAAATAAGGTACAGCTAGAGTTAGCATCGACATTGGCACAACTGTCCATTTTTCTTTATTTAACATGGATCTTTATCAGTTTAATATAGAGAAGTCAACTACAAAATTACGTCTTCCTAAAAAATTAGATAGCCCCACATTTTCCAAACAAATAAGAAATCTTTCATTTTTATCTGGTTTTGGAGTCACAAAAATTGAAATAATTTCATATAAAATAAAATTACCACCTTTCATATTCCCCCTATTGAAATGCACTGTTAAACATGTAACACACTGTATTTTTTTTAAGATAAAGATGCCAAATTGGATAGCAGTAGTTATTATAATCTTAGAGGTCTTTGACAAGACTGTATTTCTGCTACTTTATGTGCTTTCATTGCCTTGTCCCTTTAGACTGTTAATAAAATTCAATTTAAACATCAAGTGAAAACACCAAAGTTCAGTTTGCACAAATCTGAAATGTTTACCATCCTAAAATATAAAAGCTTAGCAACATATGATGACTAAAGTCTTGGCAGCTAGTGACAGTAACCCGAAGCCAGTGACAACGTTCCCTCTAACTCCAGACCACAGTGTCTCAGATTTTTTTTCCCTTCTCTTCTTCCTGAATGTAGGGCAAGAAAAAAAAATCACCCAGGAAGCAAAGGGGACACTACTCAGCACAAATGTCACATTCCATCTTTAATCTGGGGGAAATCAATGCACTCATTGTAAACACAAATCTGCTGAATAATTCAGTTATGTGGTGATGAACACTGGATAGCTAACCTGCATCTGGCAGATGCACAGCAAGAGGATGAAGTTACACTTCTTCAGCATCCCCCTTTTTATGTACAGTAAGATGGAAAAAAAAAAAAACCAGCTGAATTTTCAAAAGCACTTGAGTGATAATAGAAATCTGAAACCCATTTTAAGAAGCTTAAAAATGTCAGTTTTCACTGAAAATTGCACTTGTTTACTTTTGAGAATTCAACAGTGCAAAACTGTTGGTTGTTTCTATATCTTTGAAAGTCTGCCTCTTAACGACCTTAAGCATTTATAATGAACTTTAGAGACTTCCACATCTAAATGCATTCATCACTTCTGAAAACAGGACTTCTCCTATTCTCACAACTATGCTTGAGCTGCAGACATTCCTCAGGGGTAAGACCACAGACTCAAAGCACAGATGACTGCTCTCCAGCTACACCCTCTTGACACACTCTCTAAAAGGGCTCCAAGAACTCAATCTTGCCATGGAGTCTCAACCTGGCTGTCCCTGGAGATAGCCTCCTTTCAGTCTATAAATCTTACCAACTTTGTCCAACAGTCTTGTCCTGGTAAGTTCTGCTGGTTATGGATACAGTTTTAAACAGTGCCCAACGTATTCTGTATCTTGACTTCTACCTGGTCTCTTCTGGATGTGGGATTTATGAATATTTATAAATACTTTTGAATATTTCCATATTCACCCTAAAGGCTTGTGGCAGCTGAGTTACACCAAACTTGAACTAAATCCTTTTCATATACCTTCTGACAGAAAACTGAGAAGTCGTATTCATGGCACAAACAGACCTACTGGATTCCTGTCAGCTCAGTGATGTCTGCAGAATTACCTCTGTTCTCACCAGTTCTCACTCTGCCCATACTATAGAGCAGCGTGTTTCTCTTATAAATATTTACCTGAGAAAATGTAGTATTCACTCACCTAAAATGTTAGATTTACTGAGTGAATAGTTTTAACATGGTTTGTCCTAATTTTTGTCAAAATGTAAAACAATGTGTGGGGTAAGGAAAACTCTTCACTTTTTTGCAGTGACTTCTTTCCCCCTTTCAGGCACCGCTGACAACTTAAGTCCTCTTAAAATCTCTGAAACATCAGGAGTAAACTGACTTCTACTTTTTAACATAACCATTGTAAGCACTTCCCTAGAGGGGTTGGGGACAGGTGTTCAAAAAGGCTTACAGAGATAATCTTTATTCAGGCTGTATCACCAGTTAGGCAACTTGACCAAGGCCAGTAATTCCAAGTGTACTAAATAGCACTGAATTTCTGCAGCACTGATATTTCACAGGACACAAGGTGCAAAGCTGAAGGAATAAAAGTCAACACCGTGACTCTTCTTCCCTAATGAGTTGCAGCATGTCTGCTGGGAAAAATGCTTAACACAGACCTGGCTGATGTAGACAGCCAGTATGGGACTGACATAAGAGTGCCATACAAGCTCTCACCAAGAAACTCCCATGGAGAAGCTGTACAGGACCACCCACTCCTCCCATTTCAGCAATCCATGCAGACAAACTCCTGTTATCCCACATGACCCTCCATTCCTAACACAGACTGGTAGAAAGGCTTCACTCATCTGGCACAGAATCCAATCCAAATCCCAACAAAAATCAACACAAGTCCCCCAGTGCACTTCTACAACCTCTTTAGAAGCCCAGAGGGTCCCAATCCTCAAAGGTTCATCTGACCGCAGCAGATTTCTTCCCAATACAAATTCCCCACTCCAGACCTTCAAGCACACTAAGTTCCACTTGGGTAATATGATTGGCATTGTTGTGTCTTTTATACATTGTGTTTCCCCCCCCCCCTAAGTCCTTTATCGGGACTGTTAGCAAAATCCCTTATCATTATTGAGTCTAATCCAAGTGGTAAGCAAGGAAAATTAAGTTAATGTCATTCTCAGTAACATTTAGAAATCGCAAGCTAAGCAGCTGCCACTTATTCCTAGTAACTCCAAGTATATTATATTGAAAGAAATCTTACAATAATATATATTGATTTTGTCAAGTTTGGGCTTTGTTTTTCCCAAGTAACATATGTCATATGTTCTATATTTGTGGGGCTACATATACACAGGTTTCATTGCAGTAGCTCTGACTCTTGCCAAACAGATGTTGAGGAAAAGCCACTGAACACAACATAGAATAAAAGCCGTCTCAGATCAAAATGCTGGGTTAAGAGAAATCCTGTGGGTAATGGGGTATAATAAAAACTTTCATTATAGATTTATATACAGAATCAATAGGTAGCTGAATTAATACTTGACTACCTCTGTTGAACTCATGTTGTTACATAGAAAAAGAATTACCAAATGTTAAGTATTATGTTAAGGATAGCAACTATGTAAGCTCTTTAAGTTCCAAAGTATTCATATAATTCATTTTACCTAAAGTCCAGATTGTCACTAATATCCTAATGGCTACCTGAAAGAATTTGAAAACGGATATTTTTAAACCACCCTTTGAAAGAATAAAATGGAAGAGATTCTCAGTTCCCAAACACGATTATGGAGGTATTATCCAGAGACTGACAGACTTCTCCCCAGTACGCTGCCATTTGTGTAATACCCAGTCAGCAGAGCCAAGCTTCTTCCATTACTTCGTTGATGACTAAGCCTAGTGATAGAATTCAATTCAATTGACTCTGAGAAGACAGGGGTTAATTTTTAAACATTCAGAATCAAGCTTTTCAGCACCTATACCCTTTCCCATTATGAAAATCATTAGTTCTGTATAATTAGGAGTCAGTTCAGCACATGAAAACAGACATGAAATCCTTAAAAGACTTCTGTGGCTACTTCCAATGTGTTTGTGATCTGTTCAAGAACAGGTCTTTGGATGTCCATGATGACAGTCCTTTCTAACCTCAGGTATATAAGTCCTGATGCTTCTGAACTGGTACTGATCAGAAAAACTGCAATGCATTTCCTTTATGATGAAAACTTTGAAATACAGAAGCCCAAAAAAAGCTCATCTCACCCCTCATATAGAAATAACTTCCAAAAGTTGGCAGGAAAACCTAGTTTCTTCCACAGTCACTGCTACAGAAAAAGTGATTATACTCTGATATGAACATGTTATATAAACTTTCAAAACAGTGAAAAGATTCCACATGGGAAAAAAAGAAATTTAAATCAAACCCAGTCAGTAGATATTTTATAGCATTTCATATTCATAAAACATGTACTGAAGGCAAAAAATTTAAAAAACACAAAACAAAAAACACACACACAAAAAAAAAAACAAACCCCAAACCAAACCAAAACAAAACAAACAACCCAACCAACACACACAAAACCACAACCAAAAAAAACCCAGTGCTTCAGAATTCAGAGGTCATTTTTTTCCATCCTAAACCCCCACAGACTAAAAGGTTTACTTTATCGTATAGATCAAAAAACAAAAGCCAGGACTCCAGGACTCACTTATTTGCCACCAATTAGATGGGGATTTCTTAAAGCACCAAATATTACAAAACACCATCTCAACTCTTATATTTCGACAGTGTTATTTGAAGCTGACTGGTCCCAGGACAGCTGGTCTGTCATCCATAGTTCTGTTTACTTTGCATTATCTATTTTTTTCAATTCATGTACATTAAAAATAATATTTATATATTTAGCAGTAGAGTGTTGTTAAAGCAAAAACTATAATCACTAACACAAATGCATATTGTTAGTTCCATATATGTTTATGGAAGCTTCCCAAGCATCATGGAGTTAAAGATGTCCCTGCTCACTGCAGGGGGGCTGAACTAGATGACCTTTAAAGGTCCCTTCCAACTCAAACCATTCTGTGATTCTATGATAATGAGGAAACTGAACATGAAGATAAAAGTCAAGGTTTGTAAATAAGATTCCACAGAAAACAAACCACAAGAAGTCTTAGCACTGGCACCTGACTGCATTTAGACAAAAGCACCTCAAGGTACATACCTGTAAATCTGTTGAATATTTTCAGCTTTGATTTCCTTGAGAATTTCATGGTAGATATGAGGGTTATTTGGTTCTTGAGATGCTGGGGGAGAAGGGCATTTCTTGTGTGCATAATATCCTATCACAATCCCAAAAATAAATAAAATCAAAGCAGTGCAAAATACTTTCAGTATCTGAAAAAAACTGCAGCGGTTGCTCTTTGGTGCCTGTCGCACATAGTGTGAGATGTAGTCAGGGTCTTCCTGAAGCCTCTGGAATCTTCCCTTTGGAGAAGATGACGGCTGGATGGTCTCGAGATCAAGGTCAGGGCTCTGTGAGTTTCCCTGGTGATGCGGGACCGCACCATCCAGACGGAAATGGTCAAACCCAGGCTCCTCCAGCTCCTTTTCCATATCCCATTCTAGATCCAGCGTTGTGGCTTGGAGCTCGTCATTGTCAAGGTAGGGAGAGTGGCCCTGTGCTCTCTGGTCTGCATTCACTTTGTGATAGGCCATCTTTTTACCTATTGAAAGAAATTTTTTTTTTTTTAAACTTAAATGTTTGTTTCGTTAAATATACATAAACAATACATTTATTCTTTGTAAACCTGGGAGAATTAAACATAAAAAAAAAATCAAAACCTGCGTTCTCAGTATTTCACTCTCCTTGTTTCCATCATGTCTTCTTTTGTAGGATCTGCAATCCCATGAACATTGTCAAAAGGTAAAGAAAATACTTAAGGTAACATAATATATTGCAATGATACGAACAAAGGAAATTCACAAGTGCCAATGGCAAAACACAAAAAAGTTCTTATTATTTTGTCAGTCCCCAAGATAATATTGAAAAATTGAGTAAAGGTACAGAGTTTCCAAAACAATTATGCATTACCTGAAAGTAATTTTAAAGCTTAACAACTGTGTGTATCAATTTCATTTCACACACTACACAAAATAATGCTATTAAAATGAAGTTGAAGAAGTAGAAATAATAGAACTTGGTTGATCCAATTCCAGACGCAAGGCAAAGCGAAGTTAAAAAGGAAATTTCAGGGTGACACTGTACTTACACATCAATAAAAGGCTTCCATTTAGATGGAGCATTCTATTATTTATAGGTATTTTAAATGCATAGTTCCTGAATGACTGATGAATTTACTCAGAAATTGTCCCAGCTGTTTTGCTCCACTTATTTTCCCCATTTTAATGAATCAAAAGCACTGCCGGGTCAGTATTTATATCAAAACCATTCCTTAATAGCAAAGTATATATGTGGCATTTCTAGGTACTTCTGTGGAAGTATGAGCCCCTTAAAGGGAACTCTGACCTCCACTACAAACATTCAAAGTCAATTTTCAACAAATCATTTTTAACAGACTGCAACAATAGGGTGCCAGTTTCCTCCATACTCTGACAATAGCTATTCCATCACATAAGCATCTGTAATTTAGGGGTTTTCAAACATCAAGCTCGCTCATCACTTAGAATAAAATGAACATAAAAACATCCAACCTCTCACAATGACGGATATTGGATTGACACCTACAACACTACATTATCCCTCCATTTTTACATCTTAAGGCATTTTCTTTCTCTAAGACTTATTTCCAGATAACATTATTGAGGTCACATAATAGATGAACCTACTCTAATGGCAAAGTAAAATTTAGCCTTTTGAAGCTCTCTGAAGAGAGCAAACCACCAGAAAGCACTGATATAATGAAACAGCCACTGAAAAGTCTGTCCATCGAAAGTCTGTCTTGCTCTGTACAATACCAATTTACAGATCCTATTTCCTTGTACAGCCATTTAAATATTCCTCACCTATGACTATGAGACAGCCTAGGAACAGTCAAGAGAGCCCATACTTGAGGCACCCGTTTCAAGTGTAGCTATCGTAAACACTTTGCAAATAAACTCTGCATCTTCAGTCTCAATTCTTCTATATTCAGTGGAAGCAACAAAGTTTAGAGTGAGCCAAAATAAAGCATCTTAAATTAGTGTGAAAATCTGCATTATTTATTTAAATAACAATAACAGCTGTTTTCTCTTTTAATTCCAGTTGAGTCACAACTTACAAGCACAAAACCATCCTGGCTGAACTTTACAGACTTTCTGTTAGCCCAACCCTTGGGCTAGTGAAGGTCGCTCTGAACTGGGTCACTACAAACCAGGGAGGCAACCTCTTCCCCCACAGTTGTGCATCACCTCGAGATTTCTCAAGGGAGCACACACTGCTTCCTCATCCAGCTTGTTAAGAAAGCTACTTAATAACGTCAGCTCCAGAACTGATCCCTGGTGCACTAAGCTTCTTATCAAGCACTAACTGGACATCAAGTGATTTATTAATATTCTTTAGAAAAATGAGCTAACCAATTTTCAAACTGTTTATCTGCCCTTTCACTCTGTCTCCTCCTGTTTTGTTGGTGGAGAGATTAATTTTCAAACCATCAATGACAGAGGTCGCTACTAGATAATAACAACTGCCCAAACACCTCATCTTTCCAACTCCATTTCATAGTGGTTTGCTGAGAAATTAAAGACAAGTCTTTTGGCCTTTAAAAGCAAAACAAATCATTAATGTATTCCAGAAATACTTTTTTTTTTTTTCCCCTCTAGAATTTCTAAAGTCATTTAACAATCTGCTTTAGACAAATAAATAAACCCTCAGAATACTACATTAAACAGGAATTAAGGCCGTTTTTCAGATGCAGTTTTACGGTAAATATTAATCTGCCTGAGCTTTTAAATGCTGACCATTGCATACCTGTGGTAGTTAAGTTCTTTCTGTATTTATGACATTTTAAAATCTATGTTATTGTTCAATGGAGTGCATTAATAAAGGCTATTTAAACCTACACATACATGCATAATAAAAATTCCTATGAAATTTCTTTAAATGGTTGTTAATGCAGATGAGCACTAGCCAAATTCCACTGCTTAGTATCTCAGCAAATCAATTTTCATGCAAAGCACCAAAACCAGTTACCTCACTCCGGAAAACAAACAAACACACACACACACAAGCAAACAACTAAATGAACTAAAATAAAAATCAATATTCAATTCAGTCTCAGAGTACAGGATCCTCCTAGCAATGTGTGTCCTTGAGTTAAAGGATGCAAAGAATGCAAAAGCAGCCTCAGTTAAAATTTTAATGTTTTCTACTAATGCTGTTAAAATTCATAATTTGAGTGTAAGGACACAGCACAACTTACAAGTACCTGAGATTAGAGCCCACCATGTACTTAACCATGGCAACAATGATTTCAGAAAGGGATCTCCTGGTTCTTCAAGGCACAAGTAGCTTGTGCCATATAATCTGTATAACTGATTTTGTTTGGTATTTGGTTGGTTAAGGAAGGAGACTTAACTTAAAGATTATGTTTAAAATATAATTTAAATGTGAATAAGAAGGATAAAGAAAACAACGCATAAAGAATAAGAAAAAATAGGCAATAGAAATATGGATAAACTATGAAGTCAAGAAAAAAATGCTACAGTACTCTAGTTCAGTCTTCTCTGTAACCCAGACCATAAAATTAACATATTTCTGAAAGACACTTTTAAAAACTTCACACAAGATAGAAAAGCCACCCCATCTGCCAGCAGGCTGTTTCAACATTTAATTGTTGTTAAATACATGTTTTATTATAAAGATAAAAGAGCAAATGCAAAACTCCAGAAGTCTGAATATGCACAGAGTGAGCTTTAAAGTCATCCCATAGGGCCAGCAAAGGGGATCATAAACTCTGCAATTCTGGACAGAGCCAAGCTGATGACCAATAAAGTTGATGTGCATTTCTGTATTTCCACTTATTTGTGGGGAGAATGTTTATAGAGAGCCATCAAATCAGAGCTAAATATCCTTCCAATTAACTGTACACAAGAAATCAGGAGTCAGCTTTATCAGATTGTTATTGACTTAAGAAGCCCATTTCCAAACTATCTACCTGTTCTTTGATCTTACAAACAATGTATTTACATCCTGGTTTTGGCAATAGCTTTCCTGCCTGACTTGCTTATCAATGAGGCCTTTGAAAGCTATCTAACAAGGGCTACATGAAAGAAAGGGGGTGCATCTGTGTGCCAGCCACTCTCTAACACCCCCACAACAGAAAGGTCAGCTTGTATGAGCATTTTATGAATGCAACAAGGAAAGACAAATATGACTATATTACAGGAAGTTCTTTGAGACTGGTGCCATCGTTGCTAAATCCAGTTCATAAAAGCTGAGACAATTAGCAGGCTCACGCGCAGCAGGAAGAGCAGCAAGTGTTAATGTGCTGCCCACAGCAAATACCTTCTTGGGCCATTTAATGTTCGTTACTGAAAAAGCAAATTTTTACCCAGGAATTGTACTAAAGGCATTGTAGCCTCTTTGCATAGTCATAAAACCAGAAATCCAGCGTTGTTGGCTAATCTCATTTTTAAAGACTTTTATTTTTTCCATATCTTCTATACAGAGTGCTGATGCTTTAAGTGTTTGTAATCATTTTGGGTCTATGCAAACACCCAAAGCAGGTATAACGTCACCTGTTTGAAGGGCAAATCACTGTAATTCTTGCAGAAATCAACACCCAACACACACACAAGCCTTTAAAGTGTATATGGCAAAATCTAGTACCGAGTTAAATGCGATGATACCAAATTTCATGCCTAGGCAAGTTTCTTTGGAGTTATAAATCTGAAGTTGTTTGCAGAAGAGATTACAATGCTCTTGTCAACAGCAAAATTGCACTACACTATAATTCAAAACATAATATGTTATTTCCATCATCACTTCCTTAATTTTCTACAGTAATGATTTCTCCCTTTCTTCATGTTTGGGATATGAGCTTGGCAACCAGTTTGGTTACAGTGGGACAATTACATTCCTTGTTACTCTGCACAACTGTATAAAAACAAGTGACAAAGCTTACTGGTTGTTCTCGTTTCACTAGCTAACTCGGGATGAACACAATCTGAAAGAACACGCAGTGTTACAGCAGAAAACAACAGAAAGATCAGACTTGAGAAAGAAGTTGTGTAGAACACACGTAAGTTGAGTCCAAGGTGCCTTTCCACATAACACTAAAAAGTACTTTTTGGCATCTGTGAGTCATATAAAGTATTTAACTTCTTCAGAATGACTCACCAATTTTATTATATCACAAACAGCCACGTGGACCAGGATACTATTAAGATTATTAACACAAAGGCTGACTACATGGCAAGAGCAGGGTCTATAATGCACCTTGATAGACAAGACTTGTGCACAATGATGTCCATGTGGAAGCATGGGTTAACTTGTCTGTCAAAGCAGTGATCAAATCCATCCCACTTGAGCTCTAGTAACCTGGGGCATGTAGGTGTGCACAGGTACATATATGTATTTGTCTGCCAACTTCTCCAAACCTTTGAAGTCCTGGGGCTCAGAGAAAGAGTTGCTAGGGAAGCTGCTTTTCACCCAGCAGACAACTTTCACATAAAGATGAGGCAGATTCAGCTGGTCTCAGGTATTACTAACACATATCTTTTCCATTCTCAGACATGTTTAGTTTGCAAATACCTATTTGCCCGAAACAAACCTCAAAAATATTTACTGTGCATCAAGGAGCTAACAGCACCTGTGATACATGCACTGCCTACCTAGGAGCTTTATTAAAATGGCAGCATAATGAGATCGGTTTAAATGGCTCCGTTCTGGAGTCAGTGCATTGCTTGTGGTACGTGCTGTGCTGCTGCTGTTCTCATTTCCACAACAGTTTATTCCTCCAGTTTGAGCTCAGTTTTCTACCTGCTCACTTGTTACCATGCTCACCTGAAAACATCTGAGCAAGTCTCAAACAAGGAGGGAGAAGCCTACACACACACAGAGATTCCTTAGTCCAGTGTGAGTGAACTAATCACTCATCTTTCCTTTGGGCTCAACGCTTGGATCCTGCTGTTCTCCTGGGCAGGGCATTGGATATGACTGAATGTTTCTAAAAGTAAAAATCTGGAAGGAGAACCAGGACTCCCAGTGCTAGGAGGGATGTGTTGTGTATGTGCACTTATGTACTGTTCATAAACTCAATACAGGGGAAGAAATGACATCCTGCATCTTTGTTCACTTGCACAAGGCCACAGCCACACCCACCACCCAACCTCCCCTACCCAAACCACCTCCCTATCATTTACCTTCCCACACCTCTGCCTGAGCTCCTGTCCATCCCCATCTCCGGCACACTGGGTCCCACTCCTCCAGAGCAACCCTGTCCCTCCCCACCCTTGTCCTCCCTTCCCTCCTCCAGCATCTCTTCCTTGGCTTCCCTGGAGAATCACAATAGCTGATGGGGTGGGAAAATCCACCTGACACCAAGGGTCCTCAGAAAGTGTGCTGGAGTTCTTACCTGTGTTTCAGATTTCAGGGACTTGGAGACACTACACAATTTCAGTAAACAAATTACATTCAGAAGGGATGCGGTGACAAAAAGTAAGAATAAGTTTCCTGCAAAAGAAGAAATTTTAACCATGTGTTCCAGACAGTCCTTGCCATGCTCTGGTTTAAAGCAGAGCTTTGCTGGATCTTGGGTGAAGCCACCTGTTAGTCATACAACCACAGAATTGTTTTGGTTGGTATTGGTCTTTAAGATCATCAGGTCCAATTGTTAACCCAGAACTGCCAGGTCACCACTAAAGCCTGTCCCTCAGCACCACATCTATATGTCTTTTAAATACCTCCAGGGATGGGGGCTCCGCCACTGCCATGGGCAGTCTGTTCCAGGGCTGGACAACCATTCCAGGGAAGACATTTTTCCTAATGTCCAACCTAAACCTCCCCTGACACAACTTGAGACCATATCCTATTGTCCTATCACTTGTTACATGGGAGAAGTGATCAACACCAACCTGGCTCCAATCTCCTTTCAGGAAGTTATCGAGAGTGAGGTCTCCCCTGAGCTTCCTTTTCTCCTGGCTAAACAACCCCAAGTCCCTCAGATGATCCTCATAGGTCTTGTTCTCTAGACCCTTCACCAGCTTTTCCATTCTCTGGACACGTTCCAGCCCCTCAGTGTCCTTTTGGGAATGAGGGGCCCAAAACTGAACCCAGGATTCAAGGTGCGGCCTCACCAGTGCTGAGTACAGGGGGACAATCATTACCATTGTTCTGCTGGCCACACTAGCATCGATAGAAGCCAGGAACTTGGCCACCTGGGCACACTGCTGCCTCATATTCAGCTGGCTGCCAACCAGCACCCCCAGCTCCTTTTCCACTGGACAGCTTTCCAGCCTGTAGCGCTGCATGGGGTTGTTACGATCTAAGTACCTGACACTTGGCCTTGTTGAACCTCATACCATTGGCCCTGGTTCACTGAAGTTCTCTGCACCTTCAGGCCCAGTGGGATTTGGGATGGTTAGCAGCAACCACCTCCTCTTGCAGAGCAATCAACCCGCTCAAAATTGCTCTCTGAACACCTAAATCTTTCTATTTCTCCTCATACCAACCGCCTGTATTCTAACCTTATATTCAGTTTGCCTGGATATATATTTTTTCCAAATTCAAGGTTTCATCAATTATATATTTTGCATTACATTTCTCCAGACATTATAATTGCCTCTGAAAGAAATAAAACATAAAGCTTCACCAAGATAAAATCTATTATTGGGGCATTTGCATTTAAGCTTATAGTTGAATTTGATGTGAAATAAAATAATTGTAAATGGTGTTTAACTTGAAATTGCTGACAGCAATAGCTGCAATAACAGGCCTGAGCAGTTCTTAAGAAAGTTAATTTTATATGACTCATTTCTGCTTTGGAATTTTTTACGTTGCCATTCTTCAGTTTGGGTACATTACACTTTATTCTTTTTTTTCCTTCAATCTCTTTTTTCTGATCAGTTACAGACAAAGACATTTAAATTATTGTACTAAAAGAAAATAAGTTATTTTAACTTTCAAAATATGGAACCTGTACACTTGCAAGCTACTCACTTTAAAAAACTGCTAATGGGAGTCCATGATACTTCAAAAGGTACAAACCACATTACAAAATAGAACCTGGTTTCAATCCATGTCATTTAAAAAAATAACAACATAAATAACAAAACAAACAGAGAAAATTAAGGAAAAAAAAAAAAGGAATAAAAAAAAAGGGTCACTTTTATGTATGAGCTACATACAGGAAGGTGACCTCATTGTGAACACAGACTCCCATTCCTACCTGGTTTTTAACAATCATCACCAAAATCTAGCAATGAAAATATTAATGTATTCTGCTGGGGTGGGACAAGAAAAACCAGAGACCAAACCGATGACTCTGCAGCAGCTGAGATACAAAATTATCAAACCTTAGTCTAGTCCAAAGGTAAGAGATGGACACGAACAAGCCCTGCAGTTTCAGTCTATCCCCTGGACTGATTTCCCCTTCTGATAACAGGACACAGCAGACCTGCCAGTATGAGACCTGCTCAAGGACCTCAGATTGAGTGTCAGCAAGTAGGAGGCTGGAACACAACAAGCTGCACTCAGCATCTGTGAACAGAAACCAGCTCTTAAGCGACTTAGACACTTTAGATGTCATCTCCAAGCAGAATGATCTCAGATACAGAAATGACTAGACGTGAGATAAGGCAATTTGAAAAAAGACAGTATTTCAGACCTGTTTTTAAAAAGAATAAATGTATGGACAAAGGTTTCTACAAAACCTGCACGTGTGACTGACCAGCACACAATTTATTTTCCCCCAGAAGAGCCAGGGCTCCAGCTGGAGAAGAACTCACCAAACCCTGCTTCTACAGCTTATGTTGAAGGGAACAGAACTGCCAGTGGCGTGGGGCAGAGCAGAGGGGACTTCATCTGCAAACTCCCTGCTACTGCCAGTGATTTGCAAGATCAGATGATCTAAGCTGGTTTTCAGAGTTTACGATGAGTATCCCAAATTTATCTGGTTACAGAACATGAATCTTCCTACTATTAAGATTTCACATGGAAATCAGAGATACACATGACATATAAAGCCCTAAAGTCTCAAATCAAGAGTCATTTTTTTGGTAACACCAGACTTTAAATGATGTATTTAAAATACCAGTAACACACAAAGTGTTTCTGTTGTCACCATCCTGTGGTCATCTTCTATCTTGCTCTAGAAAAATAGGCTGGTACTTATAAGAAAACAATCCACCTTATTTCAGAGTATATTTTATAGGAATTTTTCATTTCTTGCTCAGTGGGATTTTATTGAGTTTTATCCATTTCAACAGTGACATAGAGCCTTTAAAAATAATACATTATGGAGCTGAAGATGGCAACATTTACAATTCAGCTTTATTGGAATTTTACTCTATTTTGATAGATGACAGCTTTAATGATTCTGTGCATGGTTTATAGCAGAAAACAGAGTATGGCAGTAACATAATTTTCTGCTTTTTTCAAGGATCTGTATCCAAAGAATTTAGAAAACAAGCAAGTTTACTTCATAATCACACCAAATTTATTTTCTGGGTGAACTCTTGAATGTTAAAGCTCAAGTACACAGAGTGGCGTTGCCATGGTAACCGCTACTGCAACTCAAGATGGGAACATGTTTATGAAAGCACATTTATATACCCGTATACACATGCCGAGGCACACCGATGCTCCAGACTCCTGTCAGAAGGCAATCGAGCTATTCACACATTATCAGTCCTGATTCTGCTCCTGGCAAGGCAAAGGGATATTCGCTGAAGCCATTAAGCTGCAGCAACCCTGCATATGATATATACAATGCAAGGCTGTTTCCACATATTGTGGTCATGAAGCCTTTGAGCCATCACTCCTGTTTCTAAACGAGGAAACCTTCATTTGCCATAAGATGTAATATTAGAAGATTTAGAGTTTCTATAGCTACAGGCAAGGAGTGGAGTAGTAATATATTTGGTGTCCTTTGACCTTTTTTTTCTAAATCTCCACTGAAATAAGCTGTCAAGTTTGAGAAATGTCAAAGTTTGGTCATTTGAGTCTGCCCGGAGGTGTCATTTTGCATGGCATACAATTCCTGTTAATTTATCACAAGGTGTTATTTCACACATAGTCAACATGGTGTGACATTCAGCACCAGGAATTCACCAATGTCTACATGCTGAAATGAGTTTATGATTTCTCTTTAAGAGAAAGTCCAAGGTGTGTTAGTTCAGGTCAACAGAGGAATCCTCAGTGGATTTCTGGGGATAAAAATGAACAGAAGCATCCCTTCTTCCTGCTGCTTCGCCTGCATACCAACTTGTTAGCAGATCTGCTGCACTCAACACGGCCCTTCCACATCAACCAGCCCTGAGTTCAGTGTGGAAGCATCTTAAATTAAAAACTGACTTGTTCCTTTTGCTGAATATTGCTGCAAACGCATTAAAGATGTGACATGAAATGAAGCTATACGTAAAGATCTATATATCAGTAATATATATGGTTTCAGTACTTTTCCAGGAGAATTTTACACTTTGGTATCAGCCCTTCCAGCATTAAGTCAGAAAAAGCAGCTAGATTTGATGATGTTTTCAGCCAAGTCCTACCCAACTGTGACCACAGTCTTGGAAGAAGAGACACAGCTGCTTAGCCCATGGTTTTATCTTCAGCCTCTCTTTGGCGGGCTCCAAATTGTCACTTATGGAAATCTCTCAGCCTTTCTGGGATGTATGAAGCTGAGCATATTACATTAAATAAACTAGAGAAGTCCATTTTTCTAAAGACTATCTCAATTCTCAGTTGTCCATCACGGTGTGTCATGGTCGCTTTTGACACCTACAAGTTGACAGTTAAACTTTTATATGCACAGAATTTATGACAGACTGGTACTAGACTGAACTCTCAGCATTTCTTATTAATGAGTCTACTAATGAAGTTATAGCAATAATTTCTTAAGTAGTAAATATAATACTCCTTGGCTATGAACAAATCAGCCTTAGAGAGGCTTCACAATCTACAATAAACAGATCAGCTGCTTTAGAGAAAAAACTTTTCCTATACCTTCTTGTTCTTTTAGGCCAGGGTTTGAACTATTTGTGCTTAAATTGCTTATGCTGTAGTACTTTTTGATGTAGAGATGTTTGCAACTGAATATAAGCAAAGTATGCATTACGACAAGAACAAAGAGCACATATTCAAGAAACACATAGCTTAGTGTACTCAGTTAAAGTAGGCTATAAACTATCTGACTGATGCTTAAAGGTATTTCAGCACTTCCCATCTAAAGCAGGAATTGGGCACGAACAGGACTGATGGTTTCTGCTAATTCAGCTTTATCAGAAAATGACAATCTGCCGACACCAAATATGTATGTATATGTATGCACTATCTAAATATGTATGCACTGTGACTTCCTCTCTCCGGTTTACTTTAAAAAGCAGAAATACTCCCTCCAAGCAACAGCTCTGTGGGAAGACTAAGCCCTCTTATTCCATGCTTTCAGCTATAAAATAGAAGAGTAGTCATATCACAACAGATGATGTTACAGCTTCTGAAAAAGATGGGATGATACATCAATTACACTAATTCTCTTAATTGCAGAAAGTTATCCTGAGAAGTTGACAATTTACAGAACCACAGAAACAGAGAGGGCACCTGCTCCAGGCTCTGACTCAAAGTGGGACCACTGCCAGGAACAGATCAAGTCGCCTCATCCTCAAACTGAACTCATCAAGCATTCAATCAGAGATAAGGGGTTCAATATGAACACAAATAGATGCAATTTCTCTTTTTTTTTTCTTTTTTTTTTTTCCCCTGCTGCTGACACATCTGTTTCTTAGTAAAAATAGCAACAGTATGCAAAAATAAAAACCCTCAAACCTGGTATATAACCAGTCGTTAAAATTCATAGACATTTCTGCTTAAAATGTAAATAAATAAATAAATAAATACACAGGGAAAAAAAAAATAAAAGACAGCAATGGAAAAAGAAATGAAAGTTTTAATGCACAGACATAGCAGCCATGGCATGAAAAATTCATTTCCATTAATGAGACATGGTAGTCCCCAGGCCAGCGCCCTTTGTATGTGAACCATGTTAATCAGATTGTATGAGCATTTGCCAAAAACTCCTGGGATAGCAAGCAGCTCTAACTATATAGCAAGCACAGCACATTAGCAGCTTGCTAAAAACTGCTTGACTTGTAACCCTTGAAGCACAAGAATGACGCAGATTTCCTGAATCGTTGATAAATGAAGCATTTCATTTACATGGTTCATATTTGTTGCAGCCTTTGATGCAATTTGTACACGACCAAAATACCTTTCTTAGTGGCACCTTTAAGTAAGAACACACGAATAAACAAATAAATAAAGGGCTGTGTCAATTCAGACTTGGTCACAGGCGCTTCTTGTACAATGCCTTGCTATTGCTACCCTGTGTCTCCAAAAAACCCTTCTGCTGAGTTGGAGCAAGATGAAAAAACAAGTGTTCCCACCAGGACTCACTGCAGAAGCTCCGCAGGTTTGGATAAGGAGAACATGCTGAAAGACCTAAGAAGACAGCAGGATCTCGACTTGACCAAGCAAATGCTTCTTTTCTAAGAGGTCCTATTCAGTGACCCCTTCAGCCTGGAGGAGTTAAAAAAAAAATTAGGATTTAGGTTTTCCTTCCTCCATCTGGCAGCAATATATTTAATTGCTTCCTAACTTGGGGTTTATCTGCTGCAACTTCCCAGTGACAGAAACAGATGGGAACCCTCACTACTCAAGATAATTTTGTTTAAAAACACTGGGGCATTCCATGGGAATTTTGAAGTTGTCAGATCTGTAAAGCTTTTTACTGACCTTACACCCAACCTAATTCTAATCTCAGTCACCAGTTCTCTTTGTAAAGAGCTAGGAACCACTAGGATACTAATGTTCTTAAAAAGTAACCCACAAAATGAAGACAATCAATAAGCTAATTTCCCAATAACACAATTTCACAATATTCACAAAAATATTGTTCATAACTAACTCTGGAAAGCACTCCAAGAAACACAGTATTAGTGACTCTGAATAATATAATCAACTATTAAATTCTGCAAATTACCATGAGTATTTTCAACATTGTATGAATGTTTTTGATTGGAATATGAAATCCAGTCCCATTCCCTGCCTTCTTTTCTACCACAATACTTTGGTATCTCCTTGTAGGAAGAAGAAAAGACTTCATAAAATAAACAAATGTATAAACCAATCATAATTTACGTGCTGCTTCTGTCTCCTTGCAGGCCTTTGGGAAATTGTGTAGATTGCTACAGTGACTATCAGCATGTCCCGGTCTCTCTTTTTCTGGCCTTTCTTTCCTTTTTTGAAATATCAAACAAACAAGAATTATAGAAACAGGGATACAGATCCCCAACTCTATGCATATTTTCTTCAACTTCAAAAATGGAGAACTAATTTTTCAGTTTACCCAGAAACGTCACTCAAAACTAAACATCCTCTGCTTTATTTTACATGTTAATTATTCCTCTTAGAAATAAATATTTCCTCACTAAAAATGTGCATTTTGATTACATTTAGTTTTTTAGTGGGAATATTTCCCTCACAAAACAACTTAATCAGCTTTATTTATACATGACCTAATTTCTAGCTCAGAGAAAAAAAAGAAAAAGAAAAAAAAAAGAAATGAAAAAAGAAGTCAAAAGATGCCCATGAGCTTCCACAGGAAGAGGATCAGGCCATGCAACTTGAAAAGGGAGAAGCCGTTGCTTCATCTCTACTGCTTTTTGTAGTGAAATGTCCTCCACTGAGCTTCATAGTGCAAAGTTTTTCATGATTTACAGCAAGGAAAGAGAGGCAAATCAGTCTCTAGTGAAGTCACCCAAGCTCATGAAAAATTTAGAGTGACTAAATTTATAATTAAGACGAATCAAGAAACGGCATTAGAAAACAGTTTGTTCATTAACAGAAATTCAAGACTGAAATTGGAATGCTCTTTTTTTTCCAATTGTGAATACACAGAATTCCCTGTATTTTAGATACACATGAATATCTATAATTTCTGCCTGTATTAAAGGTGTTTAGAAACACATTGAACTATTTTAAATGTGTCTCATAGCCTTAATAATTTATTTATGAACAGGGACATTATTAAAAATAAATGATCTTCAATGGCACTTAAAAGTAATGCTGTTTTGAGACCAAATGTCAGGCAAATGGCATGAAAATGTAAAACTCAGTAAGTCACAAAGCACTCCTTTATCACAGAGTATTTATACCACCAAAACACAGCCTGAAACAACCAGGTTCATTATAATAACACAAACAAAATCATCACAATTACATTACATTTCTTGTGTAGCCATTACATTTCTTAAATAGCCAATTTTTCATTCTCTTTTAAATTAAAAAAGCACCAAGCTATGACTCTGCTTCATATCAAGCCTTTACCTGCACTGCTGTATATTACAATGGGTAGGGTTTTAATAAGCATCATCAAAAGTAAACAGTTCCAATACACAAATTCATAGGTTTGCCAAAAAAAACCCCCAAGTATAACCCATACAAAGTCATGCCCAAAGCCTACCACACCAAATGTAAAGACAGCAACCACAAAGTGACCATTATGTCACACCTCTATGTAAGCAACATGCCAACTCTCTATAAATCTGTTCAGACCTGCAATCCATTTCCATTTTCCCTTTACTTTTGAATCTTGGAAGTAATTAAGCCTACAAGTTAAGCCAATTAAATATAGTGCGCCGTTACAAAACCATACTGGATTTTTATCTTCCACTGCTAAACTTAGTCCAAGGTAATTGCAGTGAACACAATTATCTACCACAGCTACCATCTGGGACATGAAAGTAAACATTTTAATTATTGCCATTGTAATTTGAGACCCACAAAGAGTGGTGTTTGAGCTACATATGGAATTTATTTTTATGGATTAATGTCAAAACAGGTGGATGCAACACTTCAAAAGACAATTGGCTAAATGCCCATAAAGTTTGCTACCTAGTGCAGACTACTACAAAGAACTGAGGAACTGAATTTTATATCCTGGCTGGTTGTTAAGCTGCTGGTGATCTCAAAAACAAAACTGGGATAAAAGACATTGACCTCTGTTCTAAAGCACTTTTATGTATCATTGAAGTAGTTACCATTGAAGTAAAGAGATGACTTTCTCATTAGAGATGGAGATTATCAAAAACTCCTAGCAATTTTACTGAGTGTATCGGGAATTTGGTATGCAGGGAAAGGAGAATACTTTACTTCGGGCACTTTTATCTGAGTAGTTACCTATGAGTATGCACGTCGAGCATTAGGAGAAGTTAAAATGTATTTGTCCTGCAGAGCAATCTCTCACTAAAGAGCAAAGGAGGACTGCAATCTAATTAAACTAATGAGAATCAGAAAAAAATAAATATAGAGAGTATGATATAGAGAGAGGGTATTAACTTCAGAGTTTTTGAATATAGCACTGAAAAAAGGTACTAAAATGCCTTTGAAGATAGTTTGAATCTGTTTTACCAAGGTCAAAACGACTAAAAAATGAGTAAAATTTGAAAAGTTACATAACACTGGTAGTGAACAAAACCTTCTTACAGCCCTATTGCAACTTAGCCTTCACACAGCTTAATAAAACCAGAATTAAATCTCATGTAATGAACCCATTAAGACTTCTGGTTGGTTGCTGAGGTCTAGATTATTAATGAGTGCACAACAGACAAAGAATTTCCCAGCCTACACGTGTTGGAGAGGATCACTGCTTTTCGACACACTGTGAGCTCCTCCCGAGGACTGCTGAGGCTCCTGAACTCCTGCCCATATTAAAGGAAGTTGGTTTGCTCAGGTTCTCCAAACTATGCACTAAAACCAGCAGAAATGAGCCAGGAAGAGTTTTCCATCACATGTCATAACTTGTGTTACCATCTAATAATTATGGTTGTTTTCTGGTGTGTTTCTTTGTTTAAATAAACCCATGACCACCAAGACTTCTCACTATTTACTTCCACTATTTTATTAAAAGGTAAAGGCTGATATTGGACTGAGACAAGATGATACTGAAGATCAAAGTCAGTTTGTCAGCACCAAGCTCTCCTTTTGGTCAGCAGTGCACAGAACAACTCTTTCCATTAGCCAGATCCAGTTTCCTGGTAGCGTAGGCTGGTACTAGAGCAATACCCCCAAAACCCAGAATTCACTCAGTATCAGACTGGGAACCACTGGATGTTTTCAAAGATCTTCATGATCTGTTATCTACAAATACTCACACTCAGATAACACCTGCCCATACTGAGGAAGTTCTTCTATTATTTTATTGGAGCCAGATCTTATTGTCCATCTTCCACGCAGATTTCATAGCTGTACTTTCATCTCTAAACTGAAATTACACACTGCTTTTTGCTGGACAAAATGCTCCAACTTTAACCTTCTGAACATTCTATTTGATCTAATTGATATGATAACATTTGAAAATAAACACACACCTGAAGCTTTAAGCATTTACATCTAAGTTCTACTTTTTGATAGGCCTAGTATGAGCATCCAGATCTGTTTGTTTCTAAGATTTACCTACAGCACACTGCTGTAGTGCAAGGATTGAGTGGAAATACCTTTTAATTAAAAGATAATGATGCAACTGTTTACCTAAAAACATAAAAATAAATGTATGGCATTACTAAGAAAATACATAATGTTTATCTACAAACATGATCCTGAGTAGGTCTTCATCCCAGAAGGAATATTACAACTACAAACATCACCCCAACAATTTTTAAAACCTAAATAATTAGATTTAGAAGAAATATGCTTAATTACACCCGGAACAGTCAAGCCTGACTGCTTGGAGGGTGTGAGTTGTTCAGTCCATCTGCTGAGTACATCCACTGCTTTTTTGGCACTTCCTTGAAGTCATGAAGTGTACACACACAGAGAGGTTAGAAATGTTTCAAAACCATGTAAGCAGATGGTGATACAGCAGGTAATAATTTAATTACATAACTCCTAGAACAAGGGGGAAGAGAAGAAAGGAAAGGGAAAAGCAAGGGGGGGAAAGGGAAAAGCAAGGGGGGGAAAGGGAAAAGCAAGGGGGGGAAAGGGAAAAGCAAGGAAGGCAGTCTCCACTG
>JANIJG010016516.1:128371-147770 GCA_024611175.1 Megaceryle torquata
AACAAAAAAAAGAACCTATGTCAGCCAAATATTTAGCACTCCTAAATGAAAGTCAAAGATGAATGTATTTATGTAGAATTCTCAATACCCTTCCCCCTTACTTTTCCTTTAATATTTGCAACGTGAGGGTACAGAAGAGTCGTAAATCAGTACAATTCCAATAGCCTAATGTAGACAGCTTTCTCATATGGTTTATGCCTAACGGTGGGCTATAGAATGAAAGCCTAATGTCTATAACTGAAAAGATATTTATATTCATCGTGTAAAAAGAACCGCAGAATGAGTCTTTAGTATATTGTAGCTCTCAGTCATCTTGGCTTTAACTCCCGAAGCAGCACAGGATTATTTGAAGAAAACAGCTGTATTTCCCTCCTTCATTCTGTATTAGCATGACAGAGGAAATAATACACTAAGGAACTTGAAATATGTTACTACACAGAGTACTTATGGACGGATTGTGGTTTATATCTTAATCTTTTCAATATTTGCATCTCTATTTGATAGCATTTTCCAAGCTTCTCAATAAGAGCATTTCTCTAAAACAGTCAGACACACTGCTCAATATTATTTTGCATTGATTCCCAGTTCTAATTATGAATGATGCTCCCCACAAGCAAGGCAGATTAGAAGTATTTCAACCTAAATGGGTGTAATGAGACATCTTTCCAGTTTCATTTGTTCTTATATAATGAAATGAGAGTTAAATGCCGTAACCACAGCTCTCTGAGGTTGCACACACCAGGTTATGCTCACTGTATTTGTTGTCTCCTTCAGAAACAAACACATTTAGAAAAATAAGTCAAGTGTTAGAAAAACTGAAGGAGAATATTTTAAGGTTTGTTTCCTTGAAACAGACACTTCCTTTGTGAAGCTTTTGTTGTGGCTAAAAAGGCACCTTTGTACAAGAACCCCAGCTCAGTAACACCGTCCACTGGACTTGATTACTTAAATTTAGTGTTGCTTTGAGTTCTTGCAATATTCACAAAGGTGGTCAGCCATGTGAGTCAGTGTATTAGCATGAATCTCTTTGGAGCAACACAGATGAATTTTTCAAAGCTCTTCAAAACACCATTTCACAGAGTGGAAAAGTATAACCAGTTGTGGTCAGCTTGACTTCACAAAGATGCTTCAAACTTTCCAACTCTTCTTTTTTTATTTTTTTAAACTTTTATTATTAAAAGCACATTTTGCTTTCAGTAATGCACCAAAAAGGCTTTATGAACTAAGCCACCGTGATCTCTACTAGTGAGAGCAATTAAAGAAACTGTCTCTCTGACCACAGCCAGCTGATTACCTTCCACTCTGGGGCTGCACCTCCCAGACAGCAACAACCACAGCCCTTGCTGGTTCTGCCAAAGTGTTACGTGCTGCCTTTCATTCCTGCATCCTATGATATCATTTTAGCTTTCAACATTATTATATGATTCAATTGCCAGAAAAAAAAAAAAAAAAAAAAGAGTCAGGTTTCCAACGTTCCCCTCCCTCTCACCTTGCTTTTATACCACATAAATACGTGCATCCTCTCAGAAATGAAGCAAGCCACCAACCTTAGCTGGCTAATTGATGATAATCTTTTCATTTGCTGGAAATAGAAGAAATGGATGCACAGACAGCATTACCTAAACCTACTAACTGTGACAGAATGTGAAGGACCCCGCATCCCTACAGGCACACACACCACTGCATCAGAGACAAGCAGAGCAACAAACATCTTATTAAAGAAGTGCAGAAAAGCAAAAGGCAGAAGCCTCCAGGGCCATGTTAATTATCTCAGGGTCGAAGTTGCTCAGAAGGCTGTCTTGCAGACTCCAAGGCAGTCAGATGGCAGTGCCAATGCACTGAAGTCCCCAAGGTCCTGCAGTTATAGCACTGTCATATTTCAAATGATAGGTAATACTTATGAACATGCCGACACTAACCTCCTCAATTATATTCAATGTCAAGGTTTTCGTGCTGAAGGAACTGCTAATTTTCATCTTGCACACTTCCTGACAAAAGGTACTTTATCAAAGAAGGGAGTTTAGGGTATCTGCTGCAAGACACTGAAGATCCTTTTTGACACTCACAGTGGGAATAACGTCCTTCATGCAAGCTCTCAAATGATGAAATAAATATTGCCCTTAGTCAAGCATACAAAAATCACAGTATACTGTATTTGCTTTGCAGACAGACAGTGCCTTTGCACAGAAATCTCACTCTGCTATTAAGTGTGAGCAAATATTCTCTTCGTGTTTATCTGAACTTCCTCTAAAGAAAAAGGCCCATGCCAGCATGGGCTATTGCAATGCCTTGTGTGCTCCAAGAAGCAAGACTAAAAAGACAGAGTGCCCTCTACCAGCCCCCCAAAAGAAGCCATGCCTATCATGAAGCAATTTAAGTGCAATTACCAAGAGAAAAAGCAAGCACTGAATTTAAAGAGAAAGACATTTGAACATGCAAACGTGAGTCCGTGTTTATTCTCATATTCGCTCTTTGTAGAATTTAACTGAAAATACAATTAAATGAATTTGATTTGGCAGTTAGTATAGGAAAGAGATTAGGTGGCACAGATATGGCTACGGGTGAAGGAACATGGTCTCATTAGAGCTTTCTATCCGTTCAGACTTCTCCCACTTGCAGTCATTAATATGAACTGGAGACAGATTCTGCTGTGAGTTGCACCAATTTAAAACCAGAGCAACTCTTATCTGGCCTCCAATTTGCATTAATGGTCAGAGGTGGCACACTGAGATGAAGCACGATGAAGGCAGATACCATGCTTGGGAGGAGAAGGAGCATTACACTAGCAGAGAGACTCTGAATTTAAAGGGACACAGTGAAATGTAAAAGGGCATTTGTCCAAAACAAACAAACAAAAAAACTGCTAAAATAAAAAATAGCATTTAAAAACTTTTTTCAGTTATTTCATTTTTTTTTCCTTTTTTTTTTAGTTGCATACAAGTAGTTTCAATGTTTCCTTACTATTATTTTTGTCAATATTTACAGTGCAACAAGACAAACACCCAAGATGCCATATTCCTACAGAAGGTGCCTGGGTAGCATTTGACATTTTAGCAGTTACTTGTTCAAATGCTCAAATTAGGAGAGTATTAGCTCTCCCCTGGCTTCTCTTCTTACATTGTAGAAACCAGGCAAATATGTTGTTTAATATGCGAGCAGGAGCATGAGAAACACCATTTGTACAGGATGGAAGTAAGAACTGTGGCTTTAATACACAATCACTATAGGCTAGTCTTACATCTCGTGTTCATATGACAATTTCTGCACAGCTTTAGGAGGAAAACTGTAACTTTCCTGCATGTCATGATCCTAGAATTCCTTTGTAGCGATGCCTGTATCACCCATGTTAAAGCTGAACTAGCCATCAGAGCGTGCTGAGGGACTAAAAATGACAAAAGAGCTCATTAGTCCTCCACTTTATAAATAGGGTGTGGAAGGGTTAAAGAAAACAAGACAAAACATGAGATTTCTACACCTGAATGTGCCTTTCCAACTCTATACAGATGTGGACATTTTCCAATTGATCTGACCCATCCTCTTCAAAAGAGCTGCTGGAGTAATAATCCAATATCCACTTTCATGAAAGAGAATATTTCAGCAGCAAGGGTAGCAATTTTTGGCAATATGTCTACAGATCCAGACCTTGAAATTTTTGCTGACCCAGCAGATGAGTTTCATAAAGCTATGCTCTTGTTAAATGTAAGTAAATAAATAAAATACAACCAAAAAAACCCAAAACAAACCCCACAACATAAAACTGTCCTCCCCCTCAAAGCCCAAAGTCATCCCTGTCACTAGTCCAAGAACAAAAACAAATGTCGGAGACTTTGTGAGGAAACAACACACTCAAACTAATAATATTCGGCATTCACATGGACTCCTGAGAGGTCTGAGATCATTTTATGTCTGAGTACTCAACCCTTTTTCAACACTTTTATCCAGAATATAAAAATTCTGCAATCGTTTTCTATGAACAGGACTGGCTTCTAAAGTCAAAATGTATGAACATGTATTAATAATTTGCTCTGCTTTCACTGCTGACACTGAGGAACAGAACCTCCACCTAAACATACCAACATGTCAACGGTTTCCTCCCAACCTTAGTTTCTTCTGAAAAATGTTCCAAGTAAATATCCAAAATGAGTTAGACAAATGAGTTAAATGAGAAAAATGAGTTAGACTCTTGCTATTTAGGATGCTCAGCTTTTAGTCCCTCTCTAGAGATGTAGCACTTTCATACTTGCAATATAATATGTAGTTGGCAATAGAAAAGGGTGAAAGTTATCTCAAAGTATGAAAAATGTATTTTTGAAAATGCAATAATACTTTCTGTTGTTTGCCAGAATTCGTGGGAATTGTTGGGCTTTCATTAATGACCTCGGGATTTTGCTGTGTAGAACTTCTCCATCTGTCATTTTGTTACTAAAATAATACTCTTTTGTGTTGATCCGGCATGAATTGAGTAGACAACTTCTCATCTAAATTTAGATGTACTACTGAGGTGTTCACATTTTAGCTTTAAAAGATAGCTGTGCTCTGAAGGGAAACAAAAGAATATTTTCCATCAATCCTTTAGCTTTGAAGAAGCCAGGGTATGTTCAATTCAGTAGTAGGGGGGGCATGGGGAGAGTGTTTCTTTTTCTTGCATTTGTTTTTTTAATATGGAAGCTGAGTAGGTAATACCATTCTAACAGATCTGAGAAAGTCAAGGTAACTTTGGCTTAGGAGAATTCAAATAAACATCTGTGGAATAATGACTGGAAGTGAGTTAGAAATTAAAATCATATTAAAGGAACAGCATTGTTCACAGATTAAGGAAAGGTATCATATCAAAGAAGCTCCCAGGGTGGAGTGCAACTGGTATGCAAAGAATCCATTCCACACTGGTTCCCTGCACAACACCGCCTGCCAACAGCACGGGGAGGGGGGGAGTGGAGTGAAGACTCCACAGCCAAGCCCTGTGAATCACGGCAGAGATGGGAACCTGATGGTACCACAGGACTGATAATCTGCCTGTTTGCCACCCTGGGCCAACAGTTTGTCATTTCCTGACAAAGCGCTGTTGTTCATTATAATGTCATTACAAAACCCAAACACACCTCTGTCCCAAAGGCAGCCCGCCTCCAAAGTGCAACCACCCTCACTGAGCTTGCGCTTTGAATTTTCCTCAGCTAGACCTTTACAAGTGAAGCAAGAGAAATTTACACCACTCATAATAAAGGTATTTACGACTAGAGTCACTCAAGCTCCACCTTAAAGGTGAAAAATATTATAAAAAGGGTTTAAGGGGCAATGGCAGGGAAGATCTCATTGTGGACAAGTCAGGGCAGATCAGGCACCGATCCACTCCTGGGATCAGTCGAAGTGCTGAACCTCCCTTCCCCCCACAGGGATGCCTTTGGGTAAGATCCAGACTTTCCTACTATTTCCCCAAGAAACTTAGAAAATTTACTGAGCTGCTCTTCAATTTGAATATCTGCACATGCTTTGCAGACAAGGAATTTAGCACCACCAGCAAGCCACAAGAACTTGTATCTCTGTCGCTCTCAATAAACTGCACTATTCACACTGCCAGTCGCAGAAGTTCCCTCACTGGGCACCACCAGCTCCATCCTGGCTGCGTGAGACTGCGGAGCGCAACCAGAACCAGTGAGTGCAGCGCACTGTGAGTGAAGCCAGAGCCAGGAGAGTTCAGACAGGCTGAACACGACCGGACTAACAGTGCCAAACTGGACATCACTCAGAATCTAAGCCCAGCCGCCCCCACCCCCTCTGATATCTAAGGACCAGCTGGAACGCAAGGGGATTTATTTTCTGACAAATTACTTTACCCTCTTTAAGTGACAACATCTTTTCTCACTTAAAAACTGATTTTAAAAGACAGCAAAATATTGAGGTCATTAATGAAAGCCCAACAATTCCCACGAATTCTGGCAAACAACAGAAAGTATTATAACATTTTTAAAAATACAATTTTTTGTACTTTTAAATAACTTCCCCACTTTTCTATTACCAAATGCATATTATATTGCAAATATGAAAGTGCTACATCTCTAGAGAGGGACTAAAAGGTGAGCATCCTAAATAGCACAAGTTTCCTGGCAGATTTCATGAGCACCTACTATATCTCAACAAAATCAATATGCATATGTTACGATGACAGCTAACTTTACACGCTAGCAGATACCTGTATGTACTCCCCCCCCCCGTATGCAGATGTAGGTGTTTCAGTTTATGGGTGAAAACTAGATTTTTCCAGTGTACACTACAATTTTTACCCTGTTGATCATACTATTTTACTAATTTCTCTGTTTTCAGGAGAACAAGACTTAACAGACCAAATATAAGGCAGCCAGAGTTCAAGAACTAGTCTGAGGAAAAAACAGTGTTTTCCTTTGCTCCCACTGCAATACTGCTCAATGCCTCCCACTGAAACTATGGCTTGGTTCAGGTACCAAAAGGAAACCGAAGATAAGAGATGTAGGAACATCTTTATCCTTGATTTTTCAGATACACAAAAGCTTTGGGGAAACGGAAGCGCTGAACTGCACGGCAAAATCTGCAAAGCAACGTAGTGTTTTCTGAAGAGTGCTGTTGCTGTCCCCAAGGCTTAGTGGGGAGCTACAGCACCAAGGTTATAGCTTACAAGCCCACAGCACAATGCTAAATCATGCTTTAAATGGCCGCATACTGTGCTGCTATATAGCTGAGCCAGAACTTCTAGACAGGTAATGGTATATTACACAATGCAGACCCAAAGCAATTAACAGGTTTTTAGCCTGTAAAGAGCCTGGATATAGAAAGGTGCAGACAGTTGTGCTCCCGCAACCTGAACCATATATGCACCATCGATTTGCTAAATCGACCATTATTTACTCAGCATTTCTTAGGATTGCCCATGCAGATGACTCAGAAAGTGTTGATAGAGACAAAATCCAGATTATGAGCTGAAGACCTGGCCCAAAGACTGAATAAAAGAGTAACTTTCTTAAGACTAAAATTAAAAAAAAAAAAAAAAAAAAAATTAAAAAGCTGCATTTCCAGAGCCAACTCAAATCAAAATTGCATTCCCAAATGATGCTTCCCCACATACAACATGACTTAGGAGCTGTTCAATACTTGTACCAGTAACAACCCCACTGAAGAGAAGCCTTGGAAAGACAGACACGCATCGCTCAGTCGAGTGTCTGCAGCCCAAGCTCTCCGGCAGCTCTGCACCACGCTAAATCCTTTCAGGGCTATTGGTACTGCAAGTTCAAAGGCAACTTTCTCCAACAAGCAGGAAATGTTTCTGCAGAAGCCAACAGCAGACATTAAAAGAAAGAGCCTGGCAACTGGAATATTCCTAATGCTGCATGTTTGCTTTTTTCTTTTAAAGGAAGAAGCATTTTAAATACAGGGAATTACCCACAATCATCATTACTAGCTGAAGGAGAAAGCAAGCTAAAGAATAACGTCCTGAAGTAATTTCTGAAACACTGCTTTTAAAAATGCTCATAGCTCACATAATTTTAAAGGACAACGCCTGCTGTTAAGACAGCCTGGCTTCCCCTGCCTTTCTCATACCTTAATAGCACATTAAAAAAAACCCACTCCATAAAATCCATTCGTATGTCTAGTGTGGGTGGCAACACAGGCTCGATTCTCATCTCACTTTTTGTTGTATATCACTTGGAAATCTCACTGGATCCACCCTACTACCCATTGCTCCAAAATATATAGGTTGCTCCGACAACGAAAAGCCTGTACTTTGTACTGTCAGATATATATAATTTTGTCAGCCCAGACAACCTGTTGGCAGCTATTACAAAACAAAACTGCAAAGAGCAAGGGGGAAAAAAAATAAATAAACAACCACAAGAAGACACCACCTCTTTTCTATGCATACTTTAATTTCTTGAGATAGTCAAGATTTTAGAGTTCAGAGGAATATCCCAGAGGAATATCCAAGACAGCTTCTGTTTCACGTTTTGCATGCAGAATTATGACTTTTCTTACCTGAATTAGAATGTTCTTATCGCTTTTGTGTTCTGGTTTATGAAAAGAAAAATTGATGAGATGGCTTAAAACTCTGCTTAACTGTAAAGCTACATCTTTTTGTTGCTGTTGCTGTTTATTAATGTTCCAACATACGTTGCAATTACACCTATGCTGTAAATTAACAAAATGAATCTTGAACACTATGATTCTTCAGAAACTTCCTAGCAAGCCACAGCCACCATTCAGAACAGCCCTCAACAGAAAACAGAGGAAAGCAAACACATATTTATACGATCTGTAAAATCTAAGAAAAATCTCACAGGCGGGATAAAGAACCATCTCTGTTTTGTCCATATGTGGGGCTAAACTATAGCAGTTGCTCTATCACTTGATGACCTCTCCTCAGCCAAGAAGGGGAATCATGAAGAGGAAAAGACTCACAGGTTGAAATGAGAACAGGTTGAATGAAAACAGCCAGACTAATACCAACACCAGTATAAAACAAACAAAGTTATACTCAGCCCAGTGGTCACAATAAACAGGAAGGCATCCTCAGGAGCAGGAAGAGGAGCAGAGTGAGGAGGAGTCTGCACAGGAGACCCTCCATCCTCAGCAAACTTACCCCTTTATACTGTGCGTGATGTTTCTGTTCTGGGATACACCTAGAGGCAACTCAAGTCAGCTGCCCCGGCTGACCTACAGACCATGGCTGGCCCAGGATTCTGTCCCAGTGAAACCAGGATGAGAACACTTACGCATCAAGGAAAACACCAAAGGCTCAGTCTCCACCATACCTGAAGCCCAGCAACAGAAGGGCTTGCCCACTGCAGTAAATGACTGGTATGTATTACTTCATGTTTTCTAAAACTGCCATTAAAAAAATACAATAAAATCTAAATACTGTAATTCAGTCCAGTCATAAGTGCTATATAACCAATGTGCTGCAAAATAAGGGATTTCCCAAATTCTAACAAAAGAACCGAGTTTGTTCCCTCTCCACCCTTGTTACTGGCATTACAGATAGCTACAGATGTACTTTTTAGTATCATTTGAAGTATTCAGTTTCTACAAAAGAAAACAAACCAACTTAAGAAACGTCCTTTTTTTTTCCCCTCACAGTAATTGTTAGATAAATCAAATGACATTTAAAAATGTATAAATGTAAACCGATTTTTGTTTTCCTTGACCTATAGAAGGAAAAACCCCAGTCTCAAAATCCAGTGGTGTGTGGCTCAATATGAACCTGAGATCCTGGGGCCAATAACCTTATTTAATGCCATAGCAATGAACAGTTCAGCACACACGCAAATATCATCTTCTCTCACCTCAGCTCAGACATGTCCACATGAACATCGATAATCACATTTATATCCAGGGCTGCACTGTTTGGTCATTTTCCCAGTGACTACAATAATGATTCAGTGAGCTTCCCCTGAGCATTGGCAGGTGCACAGTCAATGTCCCGTGGTATTTGAAGGATTGATAGCTGCCCAGCCCCTCTTTCCCCCATGAGCTGGCTGAGCTCTGAAAACAAAATACATCACATCAGCAAGCCAGTGCACAAGAAAGCTATTGCAAACTGGGCTGTTCCCCTCTGCGGGAACAGCGAGCAGAGAAGGGAAGCTGCCAGATTTCTGATCCCTCCAAGGCAGTGATTTGGGTTATAATTGTGGAAGCACAGAAACATCACGGTCAGCTTTGTAAGAATGGATATTACACATGTATACATTTTATAAATATATACGTGTGTATATATAAACATATACAAATATTTTTTAAAAACCCATCCTACATATGCTTCCAGAAGTTGTTGCATCATCAGGCTTCAGTACATTGGACTCTGCCTACCCAGGACCTATTAGTGAGACTCTCAAGGCTTGTTCAGAGAGAAGTTTCTCCTGAGAAGGCAGCAATTTTATTCTTCAGCACTTTTACCTGCCTATTACTATCACTAAAGTTCAGCAGCACTCAGGTGATAAAACTCAAAATGACTGTTTTCTCATAAGGTAATGGACCTAAATATTATTTAGGCAGAAACAGATTCTTTCCTTCACAAATGTGATGGAAATAATCTGCAAGTACTTTCATTTAGAACCACTTACAATGTAAAAATTTTTCAGACTGTGGCTTCACTCTAGCATAGTATAAAAATTCATATTAAAGCTGGCTCTGAAATATTTGCAAGCTGTAATACCATTCCAGTGCTGAATTTTATGAAATCAAAGCCATCGCCAAAGAGACTGTTAGCTGATTATTCACATAAGCAGTAAGCCATGGAAAAGTATTGTCGATATCTTATAGCCAGAGTTGTAGAAAATACTCGCAGCTGATGAAAAAGGATATCCTGCATGCAAACAGCTTCATCTTTCCTTATTACAAAGTCACAAAGAAATTCTCAACATTTTAGAGTTTTCCCTCTTATAAATATGTCCCTTTTCCAGCAAAAGAATGACTGCTCTTACAGAAAGCGTGGACACGGTGAGTTAAGGCCAGTTCAACAACATCCCTGAAATAGTTACTATACAGACACTTCACTGAATATCCACATATCTAATAGGCAAAAAACATGTCAAGTGTCACAGTCATCAGTTTAACTCTTTCACACACTCAATAACATCACTTAGTTAAGGAAAGCAACACCTCAAAAATAATATGCCTCTAAAACTGCTGTTAATACAGAGTATTTCCCACTTAATGTGCCCGCAAGAAGTCACATATTTTGGCCATTCAGAAAGTACCAACAAAATTCTTTTTAGACAGCTCAATGGAAACACGGTTTGCATAAATCTTGTGGTCTGACCTGTGCAGAAGTCAGCAGTTCCTCCCTGAGGGCAACCAGAGGACTGAAATTAATACAGTTGGATCAGGCCCAAATTGGTTTATTTGCATTTACACTTAGTAAATTATCTGGAAGATGCCCAAAACAGCCACGGAAGGTGGGCAGTGCAATTGTAGCACTGTGTGGGAAACGGGAGGGGGCAAAGGCCACCACGGAGATGTTCTTAAAATCTGTCTCTTCAGCATATAATGAAATGGGGGAAATGGGATTCTGTAAAGGACTTGTGTTGGCTTGGTTGGAAAATGGTGGGTTTGCTCTGTTTTGTTATTTCCTTTGGTTATTTAAAAACAACAGCAACAAACCCCACAGAAACCCAAACATTATTCCTACTATTATTCCTTTGTAACAGAGCTGAGGAGGCTTAAGGGGGACATTTCAGGTCCTTCAGAAGAAGGCAAGCCTGTAGGGAATGCACAGGCCCCAGAGCAAGGCAGCAGCAGCCTGAGGTGCAGGGCGACAGGCTCAGCAAGCTCGTGGAAAAGACAGCACAACACTGACCAGGACGTGCAACAAGCCGCTTGGCGTGACCTGGGGCAGGTCCCAGCAGATCTGCCTACCGAAAATCAAGACACACCTTGCCAGTCAGCAGCCCAGAGCTGTGTTTGTGGAAAAGCCCCCTCCCAGCACCTGGACAGTGTGAGATGGGCCACAGAGCAATAGGTATATTTTAGCCCATCAAACGGGCTCCAAACTAGAATTTTCTGTGGAGGAGGAGAGTTGGTAGCTATCTCAAGCAGTCCTTCGAAGCCACAGAGCACTCCTCAGGGCTGGCAGTCTTGCTCACATTCAAATATCCCAAACTGAGGTAGTACCACATTTCCTTTTGTTCCTCTTGCCAGTTATATTAAGACTAACTGATGTTTGGGATTTGACAGATGACCTCATTGAGGACACAGCCATTACAATTTATTCGCCCTAGTTTCTGGGAAAAGAATTGACTAGTGGAGGCTTTGCTTTTGTCTTTTATTTTTTAAAAAAACTATTTTGTGGACTCCTTGCTGTCAACTGGTGCCTGCAGAAGAGTCAGATTTGTAAGAAGGGCAGCAAGACATGTTCAAGCATGTGACAGGCAGAGCCTGCTGACAGGGGCTGGGAGATAGAAGTCTTTTATGAACGCCAGAATTATGTTCCAGCAGAGAACTTAAACTTTTATATCTTCTAGCAATTTCTCAAAAGGATTAATACTTCTATAAATGAAACAGCTGCCCACACAAAAATTAAATCAGCTATTGTGAGCACTTTTTACTTCACTTAAAAAGGCACGCAAGGTAGCAAGAAGTTTTGTACATAGATTTGTCAGGGAAAAAAAACTGAGCTAGAAAGCAGCTTTCTGACTTTGGAAGACACTTACTGTTTATGGAGGGCAAACTTTAGGCTTTACAGCTTTCTGAGGAAGCTACACATTATGTCCCTGAAAGCCAACAGTGTCAGACAAGTGATCCTGTGGGTTTCCCTGGAAGAGTCTAAGAACACAACAACAAAAACCCACTAACCAGGAGCACTCAATTTTGACAGAGACAGCACAACTTCCTCCCACTTGTGATGCTGATGGATGTTTTCTGTGCCAAAACTGACAGTGACAAAAGAGGCTTTAACATGAAGGAGCCTTTCCAGTCCCTTTTCACACATCTGGAAAGGCTGATACTGACAAGTGAGTCAAATATTATGAATGATTGACACCCCTAAAACAAACACGGAGGTGGGGCATCTTCAAAAAGCAACTGCTACCACTACTGGTAGGTTTTTTGTTAACGGTTGTTGCAATGACTGGTTTTGCTGCACGGGGCCGAGAGGACAGACAACGGTTTCTTCACCCGGTCTTCTTCACTGCTGGCACCAGCCCTGTCTTGCCCTTGCTTCTCAGCTCAAAGAAACCAAAGATAGTTATGCTGGGATCCCTGACATAGAGAAGAGACTTTTTTGAACTCTGATGTTGCTCACTACATACGCCAGTGCAAGTTGGGGAAAGATAAAAATTGATGTGAAACCAAAAGCAGAAGAGAGAAAGCAGCAAACTGTAGGGGACTCGCCAGCCTTCTCATGTCCTGGCTCATTACTGCCTGGTAAACACACGCCTGTCATCTCCAGTGCCTTCTCTCCATTTTCCCAGCAACGCTCGGCTTTGTCTTCTTAAGGGGAAATACACAAGCAAGAGATGAAGACAAAAAATCATTGATACCTTCTATGTCCCTCTGAGTGATGGTTCACGATAGTTTTGAGAAGTCATCTGCAGAACCCTAATCCCTAATGCAGCACAGACAGCACCACCCGACAGCTGACCTGCCAGGAGTGACTCAAGTTTTCCACACCACATTTCAGTTCAGTCTAGAGATAGTAGCAGAGTAACCTGAATTTCTTGGGAAAAGAGCCATAGTGTATTTTGGGCAAGATTAGTACCTGCTGCAAATATTTCAAATGGCAAATAAAAGTCAGATTTATACTTGCTAAGGATCTAGTCCACCAAGGAACAGAATAAATTTAGTATTCAATTAAGGAAACAAGAACTTAATTTTAGTGCAGATTAGGATCATGACGTAAAACACAGCATCCTACAATCTATCACGGTTAACATGATTTTAATGGATCATTAGAAATGCTTATTGAACCTATGAGTTTCTGGGCACTACTTCGAGATCAGTAATAAAAAAAATTCATTCTCCAGTTACCTCCTAAAGAAACTTAGCATACCATATATGATGAAGAATTATAGTCTACTTGAGAAAAGATACTTAACTCCTTACAATGCAGCAATAAAAGATACCTGATCATAGATGAAATTTGAAAGCCTTGAGTTTGATGGGAGTTGAGAATACCCCTATGTAAAATATTGTATTTTATACTCTTCTTTTCTTTCCAAAATGATTGTTTTTCAACAGGCTTTCTAATCTGAGCATACAAGCAGAAAAAATTCAGTATTTCTTTTTAGGTATGTCAAATTTTAACCATTTATCACAGTGCAGAACCCTGGATAAAATACTGCGTAAATCACGTACCTAGCTCTATCTGCAGCTAAAGAATTTATATATATATCCAGAATCAGACATAAGGGTGGCTGCTCACAAAGAACTCTTTTTGGAGTCAACAAGCATCGTCTACAGTCACTTACATCCTTGGACACCCTCCTTGCAGAGGAGCTCTCCTCTGCTGCTTTAATCTCTCTTCATATTTACTATGCTCTGAAGAATTTTAATAAATATTCTATGTGGTATCCATAAAGCAAATAAAAATGATTAACTAACAGTCAGCACAAAGGCCTCTAAAGCAGCAGGCACTCTTCCTTCATGCAGGATCATCAAGTTCAATACCATGATAAAGGTTAAGTTTATTAAGCATTAGAGATCTGAGCTTTCACCACTGAACCACTCTTTTTCTTTTCCTTCCTCTTTTTTGGATTGTTTTTGTTGTTGTTGTTTTGAGGTTTTGTGTGTGTGTTTGGAGTTTTTGGTGGTGGTGGTTAAGGGGTTTTTTTTTTTTGCTGGGGGGGAGGGTAATAAAAGGAGGTGCACAGCTAAATGGTGACCTTTAGAACTAATGTGTATTCCTATGGAAGGAAATGTGCTGTATCGGATTGTTAGTTTTTATAAGATTAATTAGTGTGGCATGCTAATTGATATTTTCTGCTAGGTGAGAACAATGAAATAACTTGTTTACCTTTAAAGGAATTCTGTAATAAATGCACTCCACAGATCTGGACTGTTTTATCACAGCAATATACTTTTTTTGGGTTGGTTTGGGTTTTTTTGTTTGGTTGGGGTTTTTGGTTGTTGTTGTTGTAGATACATTTTTAAACATAAAACAAGTGCATCAGTTTAGGTAAGTTATCCGAGAGCATTCCGTAGGCAGAGTTTTTTCAGACAGCAAGTCCTTCATGGATAGAAATCACCAAACCAGATACGTAACAAAGGTCTCCTATTTAACACGATGACAGATGTCACAGAATCATCAACAGAAAGCCTTGGCACCAGTGAGCTAACACATCTCAGTCTGGGATTATTGCTTGTGCACAATTCCTTCTGTAATGCAACTTTCACACAAACACAAAAGCATTTAGTGTGTAAAAAGACAGCACTGTTAAAACTGCTTGTGTTGCTCAGCTTTTACTTGTACTAGTACCTGCCTATGTAAGCATAACAGTCTTGCACAAACCTGACCCTCAGAAATCATGCATTAGTATGCAAGTAGAAAAATCAAAGAATCATAGAATGGCATGGGTTGGAAGGAACCTCTGGAGATCGAGTCCAAACCCCCTGCCAACGCAGGAACACCCAGGGCAGGCCACGCAGGAACAGATCCAGACAGGTCTTGAAAGTCTCTAGAGAAGGAGACTCCACAGCCAATCTGGGCAGCCTGTTCCAGGCTCTGTCACTCTCACAGTGAAGGAGATTTTCCTCATGTTGAGGCAGAACTTGCTGTGTTTCACCTCTCGTCCTATCACAGGGCACCACTGAAAAGAGCCTGGCCCCTTCTACTTCACACTCACCCTTCAGATATTTGTAAACATTCATAAGATCCCCTCTCAGTCTTCTCTTCTCCAGGCTAAACAGCCCCAGGGCTCCCAGCCTTTCCTTGTAAGAGAGATGTTCCAGTCCCTTCAGCATCTCTGTAGCTCTCCACGGGACTCTCTCTAGTATTTCCCTGTCCCTCTTGAACTGGGGAGAGCAGACCTTGATACTGAATGTACAGTGTACTGCAAACACTAATGAAGATATCGAGACAGTGTAGTCAGACCTCAGACAAACGATAAGGCTGTCACTAATCTATTAGCCTCGTCCAGTAACTCTCCAGTGACCTGGCCTTAGCTCATACAATGCAAGGTAACAAAGCAACATGCATTAGAGAAGCCTTCTCTCTTCAGGTTAGGCAAAGGACATTTGTGTAAACGTGGCCAGTTCTTGTGTCTCACCCTCAATAACTGAACAGGTCTTGGTATGTTCACCACAAAAATCTTTAGGTGGAAAAGACCTTTAAGACCATTGAGTTCAATCATAAACCTCACTGCCCAGCCCACCAGAAGCTGTGGAAACAAATGCTGAGATCCTTCAGCTGGGATGGCTGATGTCTGCCATGTCCTGTTGCCTGGATGAGGCCATCAGTGGTACCAATATATATGGAACCTGTTAGATACACTGCTGCCATCTCAGCAAATAAGATATGAATGATCCAGTCCTGGCAAAGGGCTAAGGGAGAAACATGTCAAGCACAAAGACTTAATTGTACATCAGACAACATATGATCGTGCTTACAGCAGGAAACAAATTCAGTTTCATAAGCTTTATCAGACACCACATGTCACCTGAGATTACTGCTAGAAAATGTCACTATAAACAGTGACCACACGCTGCTAGGGTTCCTCTGACAGACCCATTGGCAAAGGTTTGGGAAGGACAGTGTTGAAACCTGTGAGCCAACAGTTCCTATTTTGGTGTTGCACAATGTAGGAGGCAGCAACACATTTTTAGTTCAGAGACTGAACTGATTAATTTGTTGCTGGTTTTGGCAGCCAGAAGCATTTTTCTGTAAATGAGAAATTCATTCTTCGTTAAATAAGAGCGCTCGTCTTACCGAGTGCTTGATTCAATGGGCAAGAGTCTCTCTCAACTCATCCCTCACCCAAAACAACAAAATAAATTCCCCAAACTTAATGAATATCAAAGTAGTTGTACAACAGACAAGAGCATCAACAGAAGAGCCAGGCTCTGTGGGTGACTCTTCTTCAGCCATGGTTTACAGAAATCAACGGGAAAGCGACATGGGGAAAACACAACCTGAATTCAGATCCAAGTGATCTGAATGCCCAGACCAGAATCCTGGCATGAGAGGAAAACGACTACACAGGATTTGAGCTTTGTTGTGTTTCTTTCAGGAAATAGCTCCAAGACCACAGTTGCCTTCTCTGCCTTTCCTGCTCAAGCCTATGGACCAGCTGGGAGACACACTTTATTTTTGGTGAAATTCTGTTCCAAGAAGGCCTTTGATTGCTGGGACCTCATCTCCTTGGCTTTGGAAAGCTAAATCTAGACTGTTCTGTTGATAGGAAAGGGCAGAAAGCAATCAACATGACAGGAGGAGGAGGACATTTTGTAAATGAGAATCATGTTTGCATTGGGCATGAAGGAGAGAAATGTATACTGATGTCCTTTACAGTAGAGTTATACTGACAGTATTTTACCCTTCTCATAACTGCAAATGAGGAGCAAGATTAATTTTACAGCAGCAGATTCTCTCCATGACTTCAAGAGAATTAGATTAAATTAATGTTTCAATTGTGCTTAATCTAAATTTGTCTTCTAAACTGTAGGCAAATGGTTTCTAATCACTATTTCTGTACCATCTGATCTTAAAGGTTCATCAATTTTGCTTCCCACCAATACGATTAAACTCTTAGTCAGGCAAGAAAACACTGTTAGTAAGCAAATCAATTTCTTTTAGAACTCTCTCATGTACTACCAGTTAATAGCTTCTTCAACCAAAACAATAAAAATACACTGGTCTTGAAATTTTCTAGCTATGAGTGCACAATGTTTCTTCCCTCTAATTCTGCTTGTCCCAGACAAGCAACAGAGAGGGCATAAATTTGAATTTCTCTCTATACAACTCTTTTCAAAGAAAGAGTTGTTAGAATCATAAACTGCCAAATAGTGTAATTATAACTTATTTAATGAAGGACAGAATGAATTTCTACTTTAGAAAATGTAACTCCGATTAATACCAAGAATAAAACACCCAGCACTATTATCAACAAGTAATAAAACATCTGGGTTTAACAATAATCTGGCAGAAGAGTACTATACATAACAGAAATAAAATTCCTTATTACCGTTCATCATCTTCTATCTTTAAAATGATACTGGGCTCACCCATTAATTACAGATATTAGATAACTAAATTGTATCACCACGCCCTGAAAGGCTGCCACACCAACTGCTGCAAGAGCATAAAACCATTAAGTCGGCGAGATCCCTTCTCTGCCAGGTCTGCCAGCAGCAGGATTTCACAACACAACACTTTGTCAGTCATTTACCTTCAGCTGTACCTGTGAAATATATCCGCTCATAAGCACTTTATGCATTACAACTGGGTCCAATAGGTGAAAACAACTTTTCTGGGTGGGGCAGGGGAATTAAGGGGTTCCTGGCACCGCTTTCAAACAAACAAGTAAATAACCTGCCAGCGGCGCACGGAAAAGTGAACTCTGCAGCTTTGAGCTTAGTCCTTTTGTTGTACAGGTGTGATAAACACACCAGAGAACAAAATTGGTCTGTTACATTAATAGATCTACTTAATTTAGAGTAAGTGCACAGTGTAAGCTCCAGCATTTTAAAGAGACAAGGCTCAGGCACCCTCATAGGTACTGAGGCACTGCTACAGCACCAGCTCTGTCAGAAGCAGCACTTTTTGAAAACAACAAACAGCTACAGAATTTCAACCCCAGCTATCAGCCCTGACACAACACAGATTTTCAGACACTGACAGCTTCTGGGAACTTTTCCTCTTCCCAAAACCGCCTCACACCAGGCCCATCAAATTTTTCTCTGTGAAGCAAGCAAAGGGAACATGCTCTCCTCAGTCTCTTACGATCTCCATTGCTGGTGCCTGTTACCTCCTTAAAGAGCAGCCCCTTGGGACACTACACAGCTTTGGTGCAGCAGGTTCCTCAGCCAGCCCTGCTTTTAGGTAGCTGCCTCTATCAGGTGAAGTCCTGAGCAGGAAGGAGAGAGGACCACATCTCTCCAGCTGGTACATTCCCCAGGTTTCCCTTCTGCACCCCTGAAAGGGCAAGGACAAGGATTCGCCATCACCCCATGCTGCCCTGAGCAAGGAGAGGAGCCTTTGAGCCTTGCACAAACCCCTGCAAGGAAAAAGGCATTTATTCATGAAATGACAATCCATCCTGTCCTGCTAGCAACAGATTTCCCCCCCCCGCAAAGCATTAATAATGTTGGGTTCTTTTTATCTACTTTCAACAACACACCTGTGTGATAAAATGTTTAATTCTTAAAAAAAAATAAACTCTGCCTCTAGCGAGGATAACTTCTGTACCACACCAGCAGGCATAGGGGTTTGACAGCTGACTGGTAATAAACAATCAAAGGTTTGAACAGAAGATAAAATACTTGTGTGGGCTACCATTTCTGTCAAGAAATTCAATGGAAAGTGAGGAACTGCAAGGGAAGAGGATAAAATACCACCGACTTAGAGCAAAAGAAGTCTGCAGCTGACACTGGCCTGGAAGGAAGAAAAAACTAACAAACCGTATCACACGGCTGTTAATTCTACCTACTAAAACACAGAACAGATTTCTGAGGAAATCCTCCTTCTGTGCAGGTTTAAGGGTGACAAGAAAGCTTAAACTGTCACAAGTGTTTGATTAGGACATTACAGATGGAATTTAAAACTTGCAGGTTAATAATCAAAAACTCCCCAGGGTATCAGACACCTGTTAATGCATCTCCTCCTTTACCCAGGCCAATCAGCCTACATTCACAGACTCACAGAATTTCTGAGGCTGGAATAGGCCTCCAAGATCATCAAGTCCAGCCTATGACCCAACACCATCACATCAGCTAGACCATGGCACTA